>JASVER010000060.1:5184182-5269434 GCA_030449065.1 Oceanodroma leucorhoa | reverse complement strand
CCAGAGCTGGGGCATCCCCCCGTGCTGGTACCCTGCTCCAGAGCTGGGGCATCCCCCCGTGCTGGTACCCTGCTCCAGAGCTGGGGCATCCCCCCATGCTGGTATCCTGCTCCAGAGCTGGGGCATCCCCCCGTGCTGGTACCCTGCTCCAGAGCTGGGGCATCCCCCCGTGCTGGTATCCTGCTCCAGAGCTGGGGCATCCCCCTGTGCTGGCACCCTGCTCCAGGGCTGGAGCATCCCCCCATGCTGGTACCCTGCTCCAGGGCCAGGACATCCCCCCGTGCTGGTTCCCTGCTCCAGGGCTGGAGCATCCCCCGTGCTGGTACCCTGCTCCAGGGCCGGGGCATCCCCCGTGCTGGTTCCCTGCTCCCACCCTGCCTCTCACTCCCTGTTCCCATGGAGATGATGCCCAGCTTGGGCATGGGGTGTCCGGGGGGATCCCTGTGGATCCCAGCGCATCCCAAGCCCTGTCAGCAGGAGAAAAGCCTGGAAGACAAGGGAGGAGGCTGCTGTCTCTCCTGGCTGGAAACCCTTTGCTTGCCGGATTGCATGTCGTGGGAGGGAGAAGCCCAAGGAGAGCGGGACCTGCTCTTCCCAGCCCACAGCGAAGAGGAGCAGGGTGTGAGCACCAAAAACCAGCCCGGCTTTTCCGGCTCAAGGCACAGTCCCCAAGGAAAACAGGGAAAACCCAGCCAGCCTTTCTCATCATCCCCCCCAGGGCACCCCAAGAGGCAGCAGCCTCCAGAGCAGCTCCTGGCCACCAGCCCCCTCCCATGGCCACATGGAGGGGGGGGCAAAGCTGGCGGAGYCCACAGCACCCTCTGACCCATCCCCAGCTGGTGTGGGCTGTGGGGGGGCCCGGGGCCTGCCGGGGACAGCTCTGTCCCCCTCCTGCTCCCAGCAGGACCCAGGCATYGCCCAGCTGTCCCGGAGGCAGGAGGGGAGGCGGTGGTGGCAGCGGCGGGGGGTGAGGAGGCAGCGGGGTGGGCAGCCGAGCGTGCAGGAGCTGGGAACCCAGTAAAAGGAGAGGTTTTATTCACACGCCACCTCCCTGCCCTCTCCCAGGGTCCCAGCAAGTCCACGTCCAACTGCGCCGCCACGGCCTGCCGGGAAGATGCTTCCGTGCCTCAGTTTCCCCACTGGCGGAAATCTGGACTGGGAGCAAAGTGCTGGGAAAGGCCTGCCGACGGGAAGCGCTGGAGAGGCAGCCAACGTCAGCCCGATGCTGGCTGCCGGAGCACAGGGCCAGACTGCACCAGCCTGGGCACTGCTCGGGGACAYGTCCCCGATGTCCGCAGAGGTCCGGCGGCTGGGACGTGCCGTCTCACAGCACCACGCCGCTGCCCGGGCCACCGTCACCGGCGATCGGCGTGCGGAAAAGCCTTGCCAAATCGGGGAGCCCTCTCTCCTGGTCCCCAGCCCCGCGGTCACAGCCTCTCCCTGCAGGCAGCAGCAGGGCTGCAGCTCCCAGGACAGTCTCTCTTCCCATCTGCTCCTCCGTCGTTAGCAAGCAGCACCGAATTTACCGCTGTCAGCACTGCAGAGCCCGTACAGCCGCACAACGGCAACGCACCCGCTTCAGCAGCGACCCCGCAGCCCACGGGGCTGCCAAATCCCACCGGGAACAAACCCGGAGCCGGACCCAACCTCACCCCCCCCGAAGGCTGGCGGGGGTCAGGGCTGTACCCCCRGAGCTGGGCTGGGGAAGGGTCCAAGCTTGGCTCCCAGCTGGGTGGGCATCGAGGGATGCTCGGGGGCCAGCAAAGGATTTGCACCCTTTTTTGGCAGCAAAAGCTGAGCCCTCGCCCCTGGGCTTGAGGCATCGCCTGTGCCCCAGGCGTTTGCTCCCGCCTGGGCTTCGAGGGGGGGGTGGCAGGGAAGCAAGTCAGGTCTCAGCACACTTTCAAAGGGCTTTTATTTATTCACAAAACAAACCCAAACACATACAAGAAAAAAAAAAGGGGGGGGGGAACAACCCAGGAATATGCACAATCTATTATTAACAAAAGAATTGTACAAATAGAGGAGCGAGTGCGGAGGAGGGAGCAGCCGGGACCTGCTCTGCGCCGCTGCACGAGCCCTTCCCCACCCTCGCACCCCRTCCACGAAAACATCATTTTGCCGGTGTCCCGTTAATCAGGGACAGTTGACGGTGAAGGCGGTGGGTGCTGCAGGCTGGGTCCTTCCACCTGAGCTGGGAGGGAAACAGCCTTTACCCCAAAGGCACGGCCCCAGGGAGGGACTGGGGTTCAGCACCGCCACTCTCCCCTCGCGCTGGGCAGGGATTTGGGRTTTTCCCTACGGTTTTCCGTCTGCTCCTGCCCTGTCTGCCAGCTCCCTGCCTGCCCCGGACACCTCGGAGCATCAGGGAGCTCCTGGGAAAGAGCAGCCAGAGCTGGTCTGGACCCCACAGGGATGGAGGAAAGATGGGGAGGCTGCAGGGAACCCGGTCCTCCCCCACTCCCCAGGGGCTTTTTGGGGCTTTTTTGGCTGTGCTGAAGCCCCTGGGACGGGAAATCTCGGCTGAGCTCTCCGCAAACCCAGTGGCGTTTGCAGAAGAAACAGGAGGTGAAATGGGCACAAGGAAGAAATACTGGGCAACCGCAAAGGTGGACGGGTTTGCAGGCGGTGTGAGATCCAACACCTGCGTCCCTGCTGCATGGAAATTGGTGAGGACGTGGTATTTCTTCTGCCAAAATGGGAAGAAAAACCTGGTATTTGGATTGCTGGGGGTTTTGCAAAGCAAATTGCAGAACAGCAGCAACTCACTGCAGAGCCAYTGGAATATCCTGGTTGGATTTCAGCCCCGTTTTTACATTTCTCAAGTATAATCTAACATCATTTTCACAGCAGAAAATCCATTTTTCTCTCCTCATCTCTTCAATGAAATGGCTGAAACCAACCAGATTTCACACCAAAACCAATTTTGGTTTTTCCAAGGGGCAGTCTGGGGGGGAAAGCTTCAGCCACTATTTTAGGAGCTGAGGAAAGCCCGGTCTTCACCCCCCTCTTCCCAYCCTCAGAGCCCAAACACCCACGGGGGGCCCAGCCAGTGCCCCCGTAGGGCGAGTGGGGAAACTGAGGCAGAGAGTGAGTGTCCCCGACCAGCAGCCAGGGTTCAGCCCCTCTCCGTGGGCATTGCCACCGGCTCCCTCCACCGTCCCCGTCCCCCCGTACCTGYGCGAGGGTCCCGGCGGGCGGGCGGTCATAGGATGTCGCAGACGGCACCGGCATCCTCGGAGTGGTCGCAGTTGTGGACGTCCCAGCGGATGTGGGAGCAGCGCAGCAGCGAGGGCTCGTGGCCCTTGCACTTGAGGTTGTCGAGGAAGATGTAGCCGGTGCCCTGGCCGTAGCGTGCCTCCCCCCAGGCCGCCACGGCGTGCCCGCAGCCCAGCTGCCTGCACACCACCTTGGCGTCCCGCAGGTCCCAGGCGTCATCGCACACCGTCCCCCACTGGGACAGGTGGAACATCTCCACGCGCCCTTCGCACCGGTGGCTGCCGTTGACCAGGCGCAGGGACCCTGCGGAGGGCATGGGGTGAGGGTGTGAGGACCCCCGGGGGCAGCYGCTGCCCGTGCCCACCCCGGCACTGCATCCCCCTCTCCCTGCCTGTCGCCGYCCTGGGACAGCGGGACCCGCCGGGCTGGCTCCTGGGGCTGGCAGAGAAGGGGCCCTTCCTGGCCAGGTGGCCCTAGGGCAAGAAGAGCCCTGGTCTCTCCAAGGCTGGGCAGATGTTTGCTGCTCCCCACAGCTCCACCACCGCCTCTGCGCAGGCAGGAGCACGAGGGGGTGACCACTTGCCAGCATCAGAGCTGGGGTTGACCCCCAAAGCATCACGGTGGGTGTTCAGGTTGAAGGAACAGACAATAATCTCTGTTCACAGCTCAGCCCCATTAGTCCATCCTCTCCTCTCCCCACCGAGGTCCATCCCATCTTCTCCCCACCAAGGTCCATCCCCTCTTCTCCCCACCGAGGTCCACCCCCTCATCTCCCCACCAAGGTCCATCCCCTCCTTTTCCCACCAAGGTCCATCCCCTCCTCTCTCCACCGAGGTCCATCACTTAATGGTCCATCACCTGAGGTCCATCACCTCCTCTGCCCGGATCAGCCTTGGGGGCACCGGGAGAGGCCACGGTTTAACGGTGCCACCAGCACGGTTTTTCCCCCTCTGGTGAGCAGCTCCAGGTCAGTGCTTCAGGCACTGCTGAAGCTGCTGGCCTCTGTCCAAGCCACCTCCGTTTCCACCCTGTGCCGGTGCAGAGCGTCCCCAGGGCTGGCACCGTGTCCCCGGTGATACCTCGATACCCACCATCCTTGGGACGGGTCGGGGCCAAGGTGGTGGTTGTAGCGGTGGCTTCTTGGAAATGGTCTCCAGCATCGTCAGCGCCTGGTGCAGCAGGGAAGGGGTGGGAAAAGCGACTCAGGGGACCCCTGTGCCCCCCAGGGCCAGGTTAGAGCCCCCCAGCAGTGGCRTGGGGCTGGCTGGGGATGGATGCAGGGATGYGTGGGGTGGGATGTGCAGCCACTGCACTTCCAGGAAAGTGCACAAGCGGAGACAGGAGGTGGTACCCATGCTSCGGCCATCACCGGTCACCACGGCACCTGACCACCGCTGCTGTCCCCCTGYGGGCAGGAGGAACCCCGGGGTCTTGGGGCTCACATTCACCCATCACCCCGATTCRGGGACCCCCTTTCCCAGCATGCGTGTGGCTGAAATCCTGTTATCTCATGGGATTTCCATGCTACCGAGCCGGGCTTCTGTGGAGACCTGGGGAGCCCCGGGCAGTCGCATCCACCCCCCTTCTCCCACCCAGCTGGTGAGGGAAGACCCTCAGAAGGGAGCCGGTGGCCACCGGGCTCGTTCCCACTCTCACCTCGGCAAATGACCCCGGCGTCCTCGTGGTGGCCGCAGTTGTGCTGCCCCCAGCCCAGGTGGAAGCAGTCGGCCAGGCGAGCCTCGCCGCCCCCGCAGCCCACGTTATCCAGCAGGATGGGCCCTCTGCCGTAGCCGAAGGAGCCGAGGACGGTGGCGGCGAGGGCGGCRCCGCAGCCCAGCTGCCGGCACACCACCCGGGCGTCGGGGAAGTCCCAGTCGTCGTCGCAGACGGTGCCCCAGGTGCCGCGGTGCTGCACCTCCACCCGCCCGCGGCAGCTCCCGTTCCCGTTCGCCAGCCGCACGCCACCACCTGCGTGGGGGGCCCCGGCACAGGCACGCTGCGGGGGGGGACCGGGGCTCCGCGGGGGGTCCGATGTCCCCCGATGACCCTCCGGGGGCAGGGGGTGAGCCCCCGGGGAACATGGGGTGAGCCCTGGGGGGGTGGGTGAGCCCCTGGGGAACATGGGGTGAGCCCTGGGGGGGTGGGTGAGCCCCCAGGGAACATGGGGTGAGCCCTAGGGATGTGGGTGAGCCCCCGGGGAACATGGGGTGAGCCCTGGGGATGTGGGTGAGCCCCMGGGGAACATGGGATGAACCCCTGCGGAACATGGGGTGAGCCCTGGGGATGTGGGTGAGCCCCTGAGAACATGGGGTGAGCCCCCAGGGAAYATGGGGTGAGCCCTGGGGATGTGGGTGAGCCCCCAGGGAACATGGGATGAGCCCCCACGGAACATGGGGTGAGCCCTGGGGATGTGGGTGAGCCCCTGAGAACATGGGGTGAGCCCCCGGGGAACATGGGGTGAGCCCTGGGGATGTGGATGAGACCTTGGGGATGTGGGGTGAGTCCTTGGGAACATGGGGTGAGCCCTGGGGATGTGGGGTGAGCCCCTGGGGGGCATGGCGTGAACCCTGGAGATATGGGGTGAGCCCTGGGGATGTGGGGTAACTCTCTGGGGGCATGGGGCGAGCACTGGGCACATGGGGTAACCTCTGGGGATATGGAATGAGCCCTGGGGGCATGGGGCGAGCCCCAAGGATGTGGGTACTCGTGGGACATAAGAGAGCCCTGAGGATATGGGGTAACCCCSCAGGGTCGTGGAGCCCGGGGGGCCGTGCCGGACCCCATGCAGGACTAGCGGCGGCCGCACACTTACTTTCCTGCTCGACGGTAAGGAGGGTGGTGGTGGCCACTTCGGTGGCCTGGGAAGGCTGGTCCCTGCCGTCTGTCACTGCTGGGACAAGCGTGGGGACACGCGGGCATTGGGGGGTCCAGCTCCAGCACCCGCTGCCCCTGCTCSGGTCAGTGCCAGCGGCCTCTAGCACTGCGCTGGCCCCATGGCAAGCTCCTGCCGTGGGCAACGTCACCCCCCGAGCCCCACCTACGTGCGGCAGGACCCCAGGGTGACCGTGCCGGGGTCATGGGAGGACACAGAAGATACGGTCCCCCCCAGCAAGTCCCCAGCCCCGGCTACGGCACAAGGGTGAGCCGGGTGGCTGCCGACCTCCTACCTGTGGCCGTGGCGGTGAGCGTCTCTTCGTAGTCCAGGGCCACCGAGGTAGTGAAGGACGTGATGGTGGACGTGTCCAGCCCTGCGATGACACAGAAGGACAGAGGTGACGTRCAGGGACAAGTGCAAAGCTGTGAACTTGCTGACTGCAGGAGGCAGACCCGGGGTGGGCTGGGGGCTCCAGGGTGATGGCGATGGAGATGGCCCACGTCCACCCGCACAACCCCCGTGCCCACGTGCTGGAGATGGTGCTTCTCCACCGCAACCCAAGCGCCGAGGTCCCACCCGCAGCGCCGAGGGGTCCCTCGCTTCTCCGCATACCCGGTAGGTTTATCAGGCCGGGTTCGTTAGCTCTAAAGCTTTGTTTTTCCCCTGCCCCACCGAGCAAGGGCCGTGCATGGTGGTGCCATCGGCTCCGTGCCTGGGAGATGTGCCAGAGGGGACAGGGACATTTGGGGAGGAAAGGACCAGCCTGAGAAAATTGTCCTTTTTCTCCTGCATCAGCCTCTTTGTTTGGTAATAGTGGGAAAGGAAAAGCGCCGGCACTTAGTGCTCCCATCATTAGCCGTGATAATGAGGGAATTCAGGGGGATTATTAACATTATAAATGGTAATCAGCGGAGAACAGCAGAAATACATCATCTGGGGAGGGGAAGGGGAGGCAGGCTGGGTCTGGTGGCRTGCCCGGCCCCTGGCAGCCACTCGCTCCTTCCGGATGCGGGCAGCTTGTTCTCCAGCCGGCAGAGCAGGGAAACGGCAGGCAGGCAGATGCATTTCCCTTGCAAACTGCTGCTCCGGCCGTGTCCCAGGCTCTCGGCGCAGTCTCGCAGCCTGCTCCGGAGCGCCGGGATGAGATGAGGAGAAARGATGCTCCCGCAGCGCAGAGCCCAGGTCCCTGCCTGACCTTGGGCACRTCAGCATCCCTCTGAGGCCATTTCTCCTTGGGGACCAGGGTGTCCCTAGATTTTTTCCCCTCCCAGGGGACAGCCCCAAAGGCAATGCTCTACCCCAGTACCTGTGCAGATGACCCCAGCGTCCTCGTGATGGCCGCAGTTATGGATGCCCCAGCCAAGGCTGTAGCAGGCAGAGAGGAAGGGCTCGCTACCGTCGCAGTTGACGTTGTCCAGGAGGATACGTCCCGTGCCGTAGCCGAAGTAGGCATTGCTCTTGTAATCCAGGGCTTGGCCGCAGCCCACCTGCTTGCACACCACGCTGGCATCGCTCAGGCCCCAGTCATCGTCACAGACGGTGCCCCAGTTCCCGCGGTAGAAGATCTCCACCCGGCCTTGGCAGGTGTCGGTCCCGCTCACCAGACGGATGCTGCCGTCACCTGGGGGGTGGCAGCACGCGGTGAGAAGGACATTGCTTTCCCCAGGAGGTCACCGCACACGCCACGGCACAGCGATGCCACCGAGCCTGGATCCGGCAGYGCCCATGACGGCAAAGAAATCGGGCGAGAAACTGCGGGGAAGGGGCGATGCTTTAGGGCAGCCCGGCTGATGGGAGCCTCGGTGAACCTTTGGGATAGGGTTTGGCCATGGCCGGCACAACGACGGGGTCCCCGGGGCTCTGCCCCTCGGAGCCGGAGAGTTGGGGTGCTTCACGGAGGGACAGCGGGTGACGGGTGGGGGACGCTGCTCTCTACCAGCCCTCAGCCAGGACGGGCCCCTGCGAGCGACGGGGAGCAGCTTACTTTCCCCATCCTGTACCGAGGCTGTGAGGGTCCTGCTTGTCGGTCCTTCGCTGGCTTGCGTGGGCGAGAGCTCTGAAAAGGGAAGCGGAGAGACGGCATCCATTGCTGCCCGCGGCAATCCATCCGGAAGCCGGCTGCGAGCAGGACCCCCGCGCGCTGCCCACCCCGCCGCTCCCCCGGCTCGGGCACCGGCGTGCACACGCGCTGGCAAGCCCACACCGTGGAAAGCAAGAGGATTTGCACCAAACCAGCCCTGACGGGGAGAGAAAGAGGAGTTTGCAGCTGCGCTGCTCTGCCCGGGGTTATCTGCCTRGTTGTAGGTGCAGGGAGGCGGACGGAGCCAGGACCTCGGCTGCTGGCACGGTGGGAAGTTGTGCCCGGCAGCATGGCATGGGGACSCGGACTAAATCATAAATCATACACTGCGCTGAGCTGTTGGGAGTCAGGCTCCCACCTATCATGGGATTTGGATTCAAAGGCATGGCATACATATAGAAAAAAACAGTAATATTTTGATTTTCCTGCCTGTTTTACCTGTATTTCTTTTGCTAACAATGTTGTTTCAAGCTACTGTATTGCCCATCTTGTCCCAGCTCCTTGTCTGGGCTGGTGAAATTATCTGGGGGTGGTGTGGGGAGTTGGATGGGAGTGGAGCCGAGTGGTCCGATCGCCGGCCACATGCATGCCTGAGGGCTGCGGGAAGCATCCAGGGAAACCCAGCCCACCAGCCCGGCGAAGAGCCGGCCAGCTCCACGCTTTCCTCCRTAACCATGACCGACAGAAAGCTGGCTCTTGGAAGCTTCCACAGGCATGGGTGGGAGCACCTTCCCTAGGGGTCTGGTGCTTGGGTCAAACTCCTGCATCTCCTCTGAGCATCTCCTGGTCTCCTTCGCCAACCAAACTACAAAMACCTAAGGGCTCAAGCCACTCCTCTGCCCTCAGACCCATCTCCCCCACCTCCTTCTTCAGTCCTTCCGCGTCTCCTCTCCAGCAGCTCCTTGAATTGGGGTTCCTGCTCAATCCACGACCTCCTTTCTCTGGTTGCTGCTGGTCCAACCCACCAGCCAGCCCAGCACCCCCCCCTTTTCCAAGCCCTGCTGCTGCAGGACRCAGGGATTCACCGAGCAGTTGCAGCCGTAGCCGAGCTCTGGGTCTGCACAGCCTCACGTTTACCGGTCATTGATGCATGGCTGGTGAGCAAACCCTACGTAGCTATGCAGGAGGAACATGTAGGGTATATAGGGGTCGGCACGGAGCCGTTCCACTTTCACATGCCAAGCTCAAACACTTTCCACTGCTCTTCTCACCTTTAGGAACATTTCCTACTGAAAAGCTCAGCAATTTAAAGAAAGGCAAGTCAGAAGGGGAAAGAGCAGTTGGGCAGCGGCTGACTCAGAGGCAGGAGCGTGGGTGGGCTTGTGCTCTTTCCCCAGGGATCGTGCTGGAGAGGTTGCAAAGTCCCTGAGCTGGGAGTGACGGGGAACACAAAACAGGCTGGTCACCCTATGGAGCACCAGCCYGCTGAGCTGGGAGATGACCTGGATTGAGGAAAGCGGTGGAGGAAGGAGCAGAGGAGGTTTGGCTGACCCAGGCTCGGAGGAACAGGCTCTGAGATACAACTCTGGAGCTCCCCCAGGGTTCTGCAGACATCAGGATTTGCAGCACCGCAGGCACCCCCCTCCTCTCCTTGCCCCCAAGGAACCCAGCCTCATTACCGTTGCATACGACAGCCACGTCCTCRTAATGGTAGCAGTTGTGGATGCCCCAGCCGTGGCTCCAGCACTCGCTCAAGGCTGCCTCCTGGCCCTTGCAGTCCACGTTGTCCAGGAAGATGGGTCCGCTCCCTTGGCCGAAGGTCATGGCAGCCGGGAGGGTGATGGCGTGGCCGCAGCCCAGCTGGCGACACACCACGTTGGCATCCACAATGTCCCAGTCGTCATCGCAGACCGTCCCCCAGGAGCCGTTGTAGAGGATCTCCACTCGCCCCTGGCACCGGCTGGGCCCRTTGGTGAGCCGTATCTCTGGAAGGACGGGCAGAGAGAGGTCYCTYAACAAGCAACGAGCCTGCCCTGGGKCCAGGAGGTGACAAACACTCGGTGGGTGTCACCGGGAGGGCATGAGCCCTCTCCGCGCCAAATATCTGCTCTTTACAYAAAATGGTGACCCTTCGCTGTAGCACAAGGCCACTGTTGGCTTGCTGCTGCCCACCTGATGGTGGGACATGGGCTTCTCTTCATCTGCTGGAAGCAGCAGACATGAAGACTCAACACATCTCAATACATAAATGAGATGCACCATCATGCCATCATCTTGCCTACTAATGGCCTGGGCAATAACCCAACGGGAGAAGAGGAAAGCGGACAGTGACATCACGTGATGACGTATGATGGGTGACAAGTGACAAGATGCAATTAGCAAATTCTTGTTAGCCTCAACGAATGCGTCCGGAGCTGGTCCCACGTGGGAGGTRGTGGGATGGAGATGATCTCTCAAGCTGCTGGTGATGGGGAGCAGGCACGTAAGCGCCCGTGGCCTGCCACGTCAAGGGAATTATTCACTCGGGCGTGACGAATGGCACAGGGACAGGGACTCAGCAGGAGGYGGCAAAATTCCCCTCTCAGGATAATAAGCGGAATAGGGATAATAAAGAGTCTCTATTTCCTTTCTGTAGCTTTTTGTTTAGCTTTTTGTTGCTGCTTTTTGTTCAAAACCAATATGCTTCCTTTTTGAATTCTCCAAACCCCATTTTTAACAATAAAATGCATTTTTCAACTACAAAACTTCCTAGAGAAAAGCAACTTTAAGAGAAGAACCTCACCTGGGAATGGCAACAGCATGGGCTCGGAGGTGTTGCCTGCGAGGGAGAAGAAAAGGGATCAGATCTCCCCAGCGTCCTCGCAGCGGGCAGAGGAGGGATGCAGCTCGGAGGATGACAGCAGCGGGGATGTGGGTGGGTATGGCTGGGATCGGCAGGACCCGGCAGCCCCCCCAGACCCTTCYCTTTTCTGCAAAGACCTGAGGTTTGTAGGGGAAAAAATAAACACCCTAGACCAGAGCATCATTTCATCTGCTTCGCAGGTGGGGAAACTGAGGCAGCAGCATGTGGTGTGAGTGATTTGGCTCCGTGGTTCGTTAAGCACCGGGTTACATGTGTGTCCCCCTGCCCTAAGTCCTGGTTCACCCGGGTTCATGCAACTCCTCGAGATGAAGCGTGGCCGAGGGGTGCCGAGGGCTGGTCCCCGGCTGGCACGGGGCCTTGCTGGCTCTCAGGCAGAAGGAGCTTTTCCTTCCCCCTCTCCTTGCTCCTCCTCGTCTGGGGCCAGCAGCTCCTCTGACGGAGCCGGTGGCTGGCAGCAGCAGCCCCAGGTGGGTCGTGCCCTGGGCCGGGTCTCAGGGACCTTCGTGTCTCCCTGGCTCCCTTGCTGACCTGCTGTGGGTCCCGGGCAGCTCCCGCATCCTCCCGCCCCATGCCCCGTCTCCCCACGGAAAACTCGGGGGCGTGAGATGGGAATGAGGAAAACCAATCCTGCCTGGCACGGGAAACCCGCTGGAGATCTCCTGATGGAAAACACTGCACTGGGCATCYCTACGTGCATTTTAATTGATTTTTTCTTTTTTTTCCCAACCAAGTCTGCTTTTTGCGAGCTCTATATTTACCCGCACGTACCAAGATGCCCGTTGACGGGGTGCAGCCACCTTCCGGGATGGAAACAGGCAGCACAGGAGAACTGCTGGCAGCCACTGCCGCCTGCCACCGGGCAGGATAAACCCTTCTGGTGCGGGCAGAGCAGCGTCCTGCCTGCTGCGGGGCCCGGGGTGAGCCCTGCCCTGCACCCCACGCCAGGGGCCGTGGCCCCTAAAACACCAGTGGGTCCGGCTGCACCAGGGGGACAGAGGCGTGGGCACCTGTCCCCTCACCTGCCACCCTTTGGGGTGCGTGGCAGGTCACACCGGGTGCTGGTGGCACCATTGACTGCTGAAGGAGAAGAGGTGCATTAAAAACAGGGAGGGAGCAGAGAGGAGCAYGGAGCACAGCCGCGGCCACGGCTCCTCGGCCGGGATCCCGAGCCCTCCTGGTAACCAGAGCCCRGGCGATGCTGCCAAGGGCTTAACAAGAGTTTGCTGCAGAAATGTCCTCCCGCMGCCGGGAAGGAGCTGGGTGGAGCAGAGCGAGCAAGATCTGGGAGAGGAGGGACTCCCCGTTGTCTTCCCGATTAAACAAAACTGACCTYGTGTAGCGGTGGTGGTAAATCCAGGGAAGAGATGCTGCTCTCCTGCAGCACCAGGGCTGGGGTAATCTGGGGGTGTTGGAGAGTCAGGATGGGGACTCTCGATCCCAGCTGCTCGGGAAGGGCAGCTCCAGGTTTGCCGTACACGGCATGCCGTTGTGCAACAGCTGGGGCTTTCCTTCAGGTCCCGAACCTACCTTTATCCCATTTCTTTCCATCTGTTTTCCAGCCAGCTTCAGGAAGGGGGTGATGGGGTGAGAGCTTTGGGGACACAGATGGACCCCTGGGGATTTCTGCCTCRGGGCACGGCTGCCCGGCCACACGAGAAGTGGCACTGCCACGGGGCTTTAACTCCCATTTAATTCTCAGTCCTCTCTGACCAGGTCTCCGGCTTGTCCAGGGGGTCATGGCAACATGATCATGATGCCCAGGGGGATGGTGGACGGGGACGGGTGGCTGGACCTCATGGGTGTCCCTGTCGCTGCCCCTGCGGGTGCCCCAGGAGCTTGCAAGCCCTCGGCAGATGCCTGAGGCCAGCCCGCAGCCCAGATCTCCTCGGGCATCCAGGGCATCTCGGGCTTGAGACTCCGGCTGTACAGCCCTCTCCCACGGGTGACACCTTCCGAGCAAACGAAATCCCTCCACGCTAATTACAGCAGCCAAGGGCTGATCAACGCCCCTCGTGGTTCCGTGGCCTCTTTTCCTACCCCTGGCTTGGACCAGCCCTGTCCTGCTTCATGCTCAGCCCACAAGCAATGACATGAAGGTCAATTCCTGCCGCTCCGGAGGCGGATGTCACCGCCGTGAGAAGCAGCGTGAGCCCGGAGGGGATGGTCGAGCAGATGAACCCACCTCCCTTTTGCCTTGCTAGGATGTGGTCTGGCAGACCATTAAGTCAGCTACAAAACAGGGCTGTCAAAGAAAGACTTAGAAGAGAAAGACCTAAAGAGAAAGACCCCAAGAGAAAGACCTAAAAGCCCCCAAATGAGAGTAAGGCAACTGTCTGGCTGTAACTATGACTTAGCACCCAGGAGCAGGGGCTAGGAGCGAGATGCCACCCATAGYTGGGATGAAGAACGGCAGCCGGGGAGCTCCAGCCGTGGTCGGGTGCTGCTGCCCTCCCCAGCCCCCCAGCTGGACGCAGGCAGGCTGGGAAGCGATGTCACGATGCCAGCAAGAACTGGGGATTAAAGAGGAGAGACCAAGGGAGCAGAGAGGCTGGCTCGCCGAAGGAGAGGACGGGGAAGGACACAGGAGCCCCATGGGCTGGATAACAGGAGAGAGGTAATTCAGATCACCTCTGCACCAAAAATGTGGAGATGCGAGGCTTTTTAGGAAGAGCGTTTGATCCTGGTTTGTATTGATTTTTAACACCTAGTCCACTCCGGTGCGAAAAAAGCAGTGGATRAAAAGGACATCGTTAAATATTCGATATTCATCTCCCTTTAAGTCAAAATCAAAGCTCTGAAATATTCATTTGAGAGCATCCTCCAGCAAAGTCAAGAGAGACCTGAAAAAATATGCCTGGTATGTCTACATTAATGAGGAAGGAGAGGAAACCAGTATTTTTTGAGAAGAGATAGAGCCCTCCACATGATCCAGCTTCACAAAGCCAAAAGAAAAGGCGAAACTAGCTCAAGTAAACACCATCCCTTCCAGGGCACAGTGCTAAATAAAACCACCAAATGGGAGGACAAATCGCCCTTCGTTAGCCGTGTCCATTAATGAAGAGAACCAGGAGASCCCAGCGGTGCAGGGGACAGCGGCAGAGCCACCGGGGTCCCCCCAGGGTCCCCACACCCCGATTGTGGGTGCAGGCGCTGCCACCAGCAGCTTGGGGGGGGGGAGCGATTACGGGAAGCTCCAGCTGAGGGGGTGGGAATGGTGAAACCTGATTTAATCCAATTAGGGTGTCTGACTACACCTTAATTGCCTGCTTTCTGGCTGGCTTTGTCTTGGTGGGGCTTTGTTGAGGCAGGAAGGTGTTACCAACCGCCTGGCTGTAATTACACTGCTAAAGTCACACCAGGATAATTACGCTGCCGCAGCGCCCGTGCAGACCCTCGTTCAAGAACAGGAATGGCTTTTTCCAGTTCGATTTAAATGCTTCCCAGTCTGGCCGGACAGTGCCTGCCAGGGGTGACTCGGGACGGGTGTCCTCAGGAGATGGGTGCTCATCCCACCCATCGCCTCGGCAGGACGGGTCCCACAGCTCCCATCCCTTGGCCATCAGCATCCTCCCAGCGCGGCTGCCTGCTCTGGGGCTCAGACCTGCGCCGTCCCCATTGCTGGCAGCCGCCTGCCAGCCCTGACTCCTGAACTTGCCATCACGCATATGTTATGGTGGGAGATAAGAGCTGAGCTTGCTCCCTCCATCCCCKTGCACGCTCAACGCCGTTGGGGACATCGTGATATTCCTGCTCATGGCTCTSCATGAAGAAAATCTCCTGCCCACAAAGCTGAGGCCAGGAGGGAGATCGTGGGTGGCTAAAATTCCCCCCCCCCTCCCACCACACCACCCGGGAGCTCACCAGTGGGGCTGAGGAGGAGGAGGAGGAGCGTGGCTGGCATCAAGGGGAAAGGCAGCACCCCGATGTCTGGCCTCCCTGCACTGTGCCGGCTGGACAGATGGGGACCGAGTCTCATTGCTGCACCACGGTCCTCCTGCAGATGGGCGTCCGGAGGAGGTTGTCCCTGAAAGATGCAGACAGCAGCATTAGTGGTGATGGCCAGGAGAGCCTTTGCCCCACCAAGGGCCATGCAGGACCTGCAAACAGGTCCCTCCTTAGCACTTGCTGGAGCAGTGACGAGGAACCACATGAAAAATAATTCAGGTTGGATTTATTGAGAACAAGAGATACTCTTTTGGGTGGCAAGATGAAGCTGCAGGGCCACATCCCACCCATTGAGACGAAACTGGAAGCAGCGAGAGCCTCAGGGCTGGGCTGCTGTACAGGCAGAAGAATGGACCTCAGATCCACCAGGACACCTGAATGCTGAGCCTCAGAGCTATCCCCCAGGGTCTTCAGCCCCCAGGACGTTCAGGGAACCATCCTGTTTGCATCCACGTGGAGCTTGTCCTCCTGTTGCTTCTACATGAGGTTACGAGCAGACCCTATAGCACATATATACCATATRCCCCCTACCACCCAGCAGGGGCAAAGTGGGACATACATTAAATCCAGGCAGAATTGGGAAGGAGCTCCCCATCCACACAAGCCTGAAAGGCGCTTCCTAACCCAYGGGGTGGACCTAGTACTCCAGCAAGTCACAGCACACAACACCCTTGGGAAAGGGATGGTGCTTCACCCCAGCCCAACCCCACGTCCCTCCTGCAAGGCTGCTCCAGCTCCGCTGGTGACAAACATTCATCTAAAGCCCAGCTTGGACACAGCCATGGCCAACCCTCTGCTTTGCCTTGGCTCCTTTCCTCCAGCAGGCTCCTGGAGACGATGCCCACCTCCTCCTGACGCGAAGGAGGGGTCTGCTCCATGGGTGACACAGTCTCCCCGCTCCCAGGGGCCCTTACTGGTGCCCAGCCTGCACAGCAGTCCCCATGGGGTCCCGCCGGGCAGGACGTGGTCATATATGGCACCTGAGTTACCAAAACACCCTGTCCGGTGCCTTGCACCCATCTTTCTTCATCACCCCGTGATGAATTAGTGCACCCAAGAGCTCTCCTGGGCAGCTCTAATTCTTGGCCACCAATGTCCCCCAAGACCTYCACGCTAACCACTCAACGTGAGACCTCCCCGCCTCGGCTGGCACGTTGYGGGGGCTTTACCCACAGGCCCCCATTGTCTCCGTTCTTCGTCATCCCCTGGGAAAAAGCAGGGAAAGGCATTTCTGTGGGAAGACAGGAATTTCTGGGGGCTGATATGACAGCGTCATTCACCTGGGGGATGGAGATGCAAACTCGGGGATGAGATGGAAAGCAAACAGGGGAATGTCAGGCAGAAACCAAGGAAGAGATTAAATATAAGAAGATGCCATTTCCCCTTCATTTACTGCTCCCTTCAGAAATTACTGCCGAAGCGGGGGGTTTCTAGCTCTGTTTCACTCACATCCTGTTGGGGAGCGGGATGGGGGCTGATTCTGCTCCCCGTCACACCTCTGCGAACCCAGAGCAACACCCCAGTAGTCCCAGCAGTCGGCCTGACGGCAGCACTGGGACAGCAGCGTGCGCTGGTGGAGGAGTGCCATCGTGAGGATGCTTTCACACGCTGGCTCTAAAGCCAGGCTGTAAGTCTCAGCTARGCAGAGGCCTAAAATTAGTCCCTCCAGCCTAGACAAGGCGCAACATCTCCTGAAGGGATGGGCACCGACTACTGCTGCTTGAAGCATCTCCTGATGATCAGAAACTTGGGAAAGGACGTTGAAATCCGCCGTATCGGTGACTAAACACCCTCCCTGTGGAAACCCCTCATCCAGCCGTTCGCTGCTCCTGGTTTTCTGACACGGAGGCATGGGGTGGGAAGAGCTCTCAGGTGRGACCATGTACCGGTGCCGTGTCCACCCAGCCGAGGTCCCTCAAGACCATAGGTTGGGTGGGCTCCCAAGCCTCCAGACCAAGCCTTTGCCTGCACCAGCGGGAGATGATGGTAGACCAAGGCTTTTTGTGTGCACCAGCAAGAGATGATGGTGGCACAGTGCTGGAGGTGCAGGTTGGAGCCACCACGGATGGGGTATGGCCCCGTTACACCTCCCTGCTCTCACYGCTCAGCTCCTGCTGACCAAGCCCCGGGAGGAGACCCGCCAGCAGACAGACGGCTCACTGCCGGGGGATGAAAATCAATCTAATCCCTAAGGTGGTGTTTCTCAATACTCCATTCATCCCTCCTGCAGCACCGAATAATGTCGCCTTTTGTCCCGCCGGCCCTCCCCGCTCTCCGGTGGGGCAGGGCTGACAGACGGCCCCTCCGCCGCCCTGCCCCGGCCAAGCCCCCGCATCATGTCCTGCTCTCGGGGACATTGTCATCGCGGGCCACTTTTGTGCCGRAGCCAGCGCGTTCCTGCTCCCTGGCAGGGTGGCAGCGGGCATTAACCGCTGCAATGCTGTGCCACGGCCGACCCCAAAAAGGTAAAACCCGATTTTCCTTCTCTGTCTGTGCTTTTCCACCTGCTTCTCCATCCTCACCCCAACGCTCAGGGTTCGGCTGCAAACTGAACCCCCTTTTCTTGCACCCAGGGGTGTTGGGGCCTTTTAAGAATCCCTATAGATTAAAAACTGCTTTTAAGCCATAATAAGCCATCGTGGCATGGTAGCAAAGCACAGCATCCCTTTTAAAGGGTTGCTGAATGTGGGTTTCTGAAAGTGCCTTCAAACTAAGGTCTTTCAAGCTGTTAGGTGTCTYGTGAAACAACCCCCAACCATGCGTCCGACGGAAGAAGCAGTGTAGCCCGTGTCGGCCCCCATCCCGCACGAGCGCTGACCACCGCGGCTGGTGCAAAACTTACAGGGTAGGAACAGGGCTCTGAGGCRGGGCACAGAAAGTCCCTGGTTTTACCCCAAATCACACACACCACGGCAGACACACTGTGCCCAACCAGCTCTTTGCCCTCGGTGAAAACTCCCGCCTCCCACCTGGACACGAGACCCCGTGGGTCCTTAGGTCCCCCTTTGGTCCCCTTTGGTCCCCTTTGGTCCCCCTTGGCCGTGGCTGGACTGCCCCCCCTGCTCTCTAGCTGTCACTTTTCAATTATTCAAACAGCTGAATGAGAAATTAGTCTTTCAGCTGCCACCACCCCGTCAGATTGTTATTTGTAACTACCACGCTGACCTAAAAAAAAAAGCATCATAAATCCACATACCTGTTTGGTATTTTCTTTCCAGTATAAAGACCAGTATATTTAATCCCAGAAATAAATATTCTCTTTTGAAGTAAAGAGCTGGCTAGTTAGTTAAAAAAATTWAAAAATAATTGTTGAAATTAATATTCCCAGGAGAGAGGTGATGGGGATAAGGCAGGAACTTTTTCCTTAGGTGAGATTTTGTTTCRTAAATTTAAAAAAAAAAAATAAAGAAGGAAGAGAAAAAGGATCCCATCCATCAACCTAACAGCTCCAGCCCATCATCTCTTTGCACCTTTGGGGCCAGGAGGTGGCTGCTGTCGGCTGGGTTACAGCTCTAGCRCAGGACGGCAGCCCTGCGTCCCATCCTGGGGCAGATCATCCCGAAAGCAAAGGAGAAAGAAAGGGAGGAGAAGGAGGAGGGGGAAGAAGGAGAGGAAGAAGAAGGCGAGGGGGAGGAAGAGAGGGAAGACCTCTAAGGAGACCTGGCGGGGAGGGAATGGCTCGGGTTTCAGGAAGGCAGGCAGGGACACATCCTTAAATTGGGTGCTGGCGGAGCCTGGGTTACGCCTCARGGGAAGGGAGAAGCTATTTCGGAGGATTTGGGCTTTTCAGCTCCTTCCCACCTCCCTCCTCGGCTTTCTGAATGCCCACCTGGAGAGGAAGCCCGCAATAACCATCTGGCTGGAAATATTTCTGTCGATGCCTGAGCCAGCACCGGGATGCGGTGGGAGGGGACGGTCCCAAGCCTCCTGCCCTGCCCAGGGGACTTGGGGACCGCTTGCCGGAGGCCCCGCTCCTCCTCCAAACCATGGTCCTCCCTGCCTGTTTCTGGGCAAGAAATTACCTTCAGAGGTCATTTTTTGCATGGTTTTTCCTGCCCGGCCATCCAAGGCAGCTCKGCCGAGGACATTAGAGATCTGCCACGTCCTTGCAATCTCAGCCCACGGTGAAGGATGCCTGCACCCCGGGGCTGGGGCATCCCTAGCAGGTCCCTGGCTGGTACAGCAGGTCAAACAGTGCTCAAGGCATCCGTGGCAGCCGGGCTCCTCTTTTCCAAGGGTGAAGTCAAGGAGATCTTCTCCAGACTCTCAAATATCAAAAGATTTGTGTTGTCATTGTTCCCCAGTTTCCCCTTCGCAGGAAACCTTTCCCCTTCACAGGAAACCTTTCCCCTCCACCTCCATCACCTCGTGTGCTACATGTTCATGTTGTCTCCTTCAGCTCCCGACTGGGGCATCTCTCTTTATTTTAAAAGGAAGTGTGTGCTTAACCATTTTTAGCCATTATAGCCTTTTAACCATTTTAACCATCATTGCAAGTAAAAGCCTGACAATGGGAGGCTCTTGGGTCTCAGCAGTCCAATGGAAAAAGGACCTCCAAACGTACTGGGTTTCCCAGTCTTGTGAATTCYTAAGCTCCCCAGCAATTTTAGGAGTCTGGCATGCTTTCGGCTTTGAACAAGTCAGTTTTATGATCAACAGGATTCCTGCCCTCGCTTTCACGGGAGGCAGCACTTGCCGCGTTGCTCTTGCTCCTACACAAAGCCCAGACCCTTAAAYGCCCTTAAACGCCTGGGCTTCACGTTTTAACTCGGTACAAAGCAGGCTCTGGCTACAACTGTCGCTAACTGCATGGTTACCCATTTGCCATTACTTCCTTGTAGGGATTCAGCAATTAGCAATTAGGCATTTACTTTGTATTTCCCAGTAGCAGCAAAGTTATAATTAGCCAGCTTGCAAATGCGAGTTGCAAAGGTGCCTTTTAAGTCTGTTTTGCCTAATCTTTGACAAACTCTCCGCCGTCCTGGCTAGCTGCCAGGGCYCACGGGCTGGAAATCATCAACTTCAGCATTGATCCGCATCCAGACTTTGAACACCAGGAACGTAAGCCTCCCTAAATGCCAACGCACAGAGGTAAGGTCGGCAGCCCGAAGATGCTCTCCACCCTGTCCATGATTTCTTGGGCCATTTGAGCAGCATCTCAGATGCTTTCCATATCTACATCCTTACTGCACGTGCTTTGAATGGCTCGGCAGTATCAGGCTACGGGCTTACGCTGCTCTGAGGAAGAGAAAACACAGCCAGCCTTATTCAAGGAACAGCCACAACGTAAGAAAGGCTAATTATAACATTCCACAGGGTAGCAGGGCTGTTCTCTTGTTTGCCAGGAAAAAAAGCTCYTTTTGTCCTTCGTGATGGTCCTACTGCGTAGTCACTGAGGGACATCGGTGCTTCTGGAGGGGACAGGGCTGAGCAGGGCCATACCCACGTCCACTCAGCATCTCCAACATGCCACGAGCAGCATCTGCCACAGGTTCCTGCGGCGGCGGGGTGGATGGCATCTACAGCAGCTGTCATCGAATCTCTTCTATGGCCGCAGCTCGGTCATGGGTGGAAGCTGRGGAAAAATAGCAGCTCACAAATCTGCAGAAAACACAGAGCCTCCAGAAAAAGAAAAAAAAGGCTTCCCTTTTCAATTAGCTGGGGAAATACAGARAGGAGAGAGAAACCCATTTGTACGTACTACGCCATTGCCAGGAAACATGTTGGYGATTTAGAAGGGCCTGGTGCAATATAAAAAAAGCCACAAGCTGAAACAAAAGGCATCTTTCTGCTGGCAGGAGGAAAGGAAGGGGCTATTCCTCAGGACACCAGTTGCTGTTGTGAGCCATTAGCTGGCTTGTAACGATCAACAGGTTTCCCCTGCTGATTGCTGAACTAAATCACAGGTATTTATGGGTTTCCTTCCCACTACTGCCTGCACTTTGGGGAGCACCAGCATGAAGGATGCTGTGCCTGCAGCAGGATGGAGCCTCTATGCCTTCCTCTGCTGCTCCAGGGCATGGGCAGTGGATGGGACCCTGTGATGTGGGGTCTCTGTGACATGGGGTCCCAGGAGAGGAGTCCACACACCCCTAACTAGCTGGTGTCCAGCAGCCTTAGGAGAAGGGAAAGATGTAAACACAGTATGAGAGCATTTTGGTTCCCCTGTCCTGGCATCAAGCCCTGCCTTGACGCAGCTGGAGCTGTGCTCCTAGCACACCTCTGTGCTGTTTGGTAACCCAAGTGCTAATTTTAATGTATTTTCTGGCAGCTGGTAAGTGCCGAAGGAAGAGCAGGGCTGTGGGAGGGGCAGCTGCAGCCCCCAGAGAGGCTCAGCATTGCCCTCGGCTGCAGCAAGCTGGAGCTCAGGGAGAGGCACCCATCCCCTCCCCGGACAAAATCACCTTTGTTCCTCCCGGTAATCTGCTTCCTGACCAACGTGCTGCAGAAACCACCCCAGCCAGGTGAGAAAGAGCAGCCCAAGGACACGGTGCTGACAGGCGGCTCTGTGGAGGGCCAGCTGATCCGTGCCGTGGGCTTGGAGGAGGAGGCACGGACCGTAGGGTGGAAGAGGGGATGGGAAACAGGGAGCTGGGTCCCCTCGGTCGGTCACAGCAAAGGTACTCGCTGTGGACCATCAGCTTTGGGGTACACCTGTAACTCCCTCCCTTTTCTGGGTCCCCTCTCATGACATTACCTCTCTGGGGTGTGCCCTACACTGGGCTCCCGGCAGCGGGACCGTATGGGACAACAGCCGCTTATATATGACGTGTCTGTTGGGACTGGCACTCGGTGGCTTCTCTGCCCGTGTCTGCCAGCACTGGGTAACACAGCCCRCATCTGCTGAGGCATTCCTGGGGTTAGACGGGACTGCTGCAGTGCTTTTAAATAAAGGCTACCTAGCTCGAACCGTGCTGACGGGTGTGATTGAGAAGTGGTGACCTGCACGGGGACAGACAGACTGAGGAGTCACACGGGGTGGACGTCGCTGCCCGCTAGTGCAGGAACCTGCGTGGGATGGAGATGCCGTGTCCAAGCCTGACGCTTCTTCCAGGCTGATCCAGAAAACTTCCAGCTCGAGGGGYGGCCTGAGGGACCTCCGGAGGGCTGGCTCGCATTTTCGGCTGCCACACGGCTGAGTGTGCACTAGGTGGCACGCATTTTCAGGAAGAAACGCTTGAGGCAGCTGGGAGAGGAGTTGGGTTTGGGCGGAGAGCAAAGCCCCGCCGGTGCCAGCCCCAGGGACCTGCCCGCTCCGGCGGGTGAAGGCAACGGGCAAAGCGGGCATATGGGGAGTGCTGTCCTTAATTARCACTAATGGGGAGGTGAGGACAGCCAAAGCAGGTGAGACGAGCACACGACCCAGAGGGCTCGGCATCGGCGGTTTCTTGGCTGGATTTTGCAAAGGCAGGGATGGAGAGAGACTTTTTTACCAGGGTCTGTAGAAACAGGACAAGGGGCAGGGGTTTTAAACTGAAAGAAGGTAAATTTAGATTGGACATAAGGAAGAAATGTTTTACGTTGAGGGTGATGAGACACGGGAACAGGTTGCCCAGGGAAGCTGTGGATGCCCCATCACTGGAAGTGTTCAAGGTCGGGTTGGATGGGGCTTGGAGCAACCTGATCTGGTGGAAGATGTCCCTGCCCATGACCAGGGATTGGACTAGGTGGTCTCAAAGGTCCCTGCCAACCCARACCATTCATGATTCCATGATTTCCCTGGAGAAGGCAGGCAGTGGGGCACAGGGAAGTTAGCAGAGCTCACAGAGTATCTCCCATGACCAGCAGGGACCAGGGACATGTCCCCTTCAGCAGCCAAATCCCAGGTGTTGGAGAGCAAGGTCACCCGGTAAGAGCGGCGTTGGCCATAACAGATCCCATCTCTGCTTTGTCTAATCGGTCCCCGGCAGGGACTGGCAGCAGCTGCAGCAGAGGAAAATGAAACGAAATTTCACCTATTATCCTCTGCCTGCAGAGGAATTTCTTCCTAATTCCTGTCACTTCGGGTTTGCCTGCTCAGGGAAATTAATCTGAAATCAAGTGGGCTGTGAATTCGGAGTGCCACAGCAATCCCAGCATAGCTTGGACAGACAATTTTCTAAGTGGCCAGGCTATTCCCCCGAGCATGAGGCTAACCCTGGCAATTTAACAGAGCCTCGAGCATCAGGTTTTATATACATTAGTGTAGGACCTTGAGTCAAAAACACATGAGATGGTGCAGCCATGGGGAAATTAATTCATCAGCCTTCCAGCCTTGCTGCAAGAAAAGAAACAGGGAGAAGACAAATATTTGGCTAGTTACCCTGGTGTGCGGATGGCTCAGACAGAAGATGATCCCGTGTTGGARGACTTGCTGCTTTGCATACTGATTTGGGGAGCATGCAGAGAAGATTGTTTCAGTGTGTGAGCGCAGGAAATAAGGGATCCAGCTAAAAAAAAGCATAAGGGACTGTGCTAAACTCTGTGGATCGTTAAGGTACAAATCATACCAAATATTTCTGCAGGCAGTGAGGACTATGAGGTCTGCATCCCTGTAAATAGTGAAGAGCGTCCGTAGGGACAGCTGGACGCTGAGGTTCACCTTTCAAGCTCAGAGAGCATCGAGCATCTTTGCAGCCACCCTCACACAAAATAGTTGAAGGAATTGTGATGGTCTTGGCTGTTCTTCAGGCCCAGGATTCATGTTGTATGTGGTGCCTCGGCTCTGCTAACCCCTTCCAGGGTGTTGGAGTTTCATGGCATACAGCTGTGGCTTGGACARGTGAGGGAGAGGTATGAGAAGATGACTGAGGTCCAGCAAAGCGCTTGTATTGCTGAGATGAGATCCCTTAGCCATCTACCCTGCCTTGCAGAGCCTTCCATGTACCCTGATGCAAGATGTCCTACCAGATCAGCTCATGAATCCCTCCTCAAAAATAAATAATAAAATGTAATAATAAGAAGAAAATATATCCAATGCACTTCTAGATTCTTCCCACAGCTCAGCCACCACCTGGCTGGTTTATCCCCATTGCACAGCCCTTCCCTTCTCCTGGTAACCACTCCCAGTGCACCTCTGCTCTTCCACAACCCTGCAGACACCTTGCAGCCCGTATCTGTAACACCCTTCAGACCCTGGAGCACCGGCCAAAGCCCTCACCCAGTTCCCCTCATCAGCCAGGACTCCTTGCCCCTCACTTGCAGCCTCTCTTCATCTTACAGCCACGCCACGTAGCTCTGCCAGGCTCAACGTAATCTATTCTTCACCACCCTCGATTCTCCCTGAAACCTTTTCCTATTTAGGATCAGAGGATATGTAATATCCACCTGTGCAAGCACACGGATCAGAACCTGCTCCCAGCACGGCTTTATAAAGCGTACCTATCTATTTTTCAGGCTTGTGTGTATTGAGGTAGAAAGGAAAAAAATCTTCACATCACTCTTCGGTTCCTTATTACAGCCGCAGGAGACAGGAATTTTGAGCACCTGAGTTGTAAATGTGAAACTTATTGCTTAAACAGACACATTACAAGCAGGCTATCAATCACATTTGGCAATTATTAGTACTTTGTGAGTATTTTGAACTCAAGTATGTGACAGTCTCATCCATCCTGGAACAGAGAAATCCATGGGCATTTGCATACAAGGCTGAACTGCAGGGAGATACAGCTCTGGAGGATTTTTACCGCAGCTGCAGTGGTTATGTGCTCRGTGCTATACATTTTCTGTAAGGAGAAAACTGACCCTATATAAGCTCTGCAAAGATAAGTCCCGTGTATTTAACCCAGGAAGCGGAGTTTTATAATATCCCTCCATGCCTATGGTGTAAGGTGGTTCTATATGGTATTTTTGCTCTAATTATTAAGTCCAAGCATAACGTACTTTATTTTTATAAGCCTTTTGGAGCACCTCTGCAGCAGGTGTATCACGGCACGTTGCAGGTGAATCAGTGCTGCTGGGTGTAAAGTCTGGGGAAGTTTAAAGTCTTTTGATAAGGCCTGGTGAATGCTTCCTGATTTTGAAATGTCTTGGTGGTGGTTTTGACTCCTGCTGCTCAAGCACCTATCAAGGGAAAAACCCAGGTGGGGTCTGAGCTACCTCTAACACAGTATTAARAAGTAATCTACCTAGCTGCAAGGTGTTCCGGAATTAACATAATCTCTAAATAAACACATAGGTCTTGCAAGGGATCTGATCAAGATGAAGCAGGCAGCTGGAAGGAAGCAGTGCTCTATTGTCAGAGGTATCTGCTGCACACATGCATTATATTTAACGATCCTCATCCCRTGCTCAAACAACGAACACGGCAGTAATCTCCAGGGGGTTGTTTCTGATTTACATGAATGTAAATGAAACTGAAAATAACTCTCCTCAAGGCTGTAGCTGAGCAGCTGATCAATCCCCGGCTGAATCGGGCTCCGGGTGGTCACAGCCCCCCAGGAGTCCCACGCCACCTTCGAAGGGATGAGTCAGTGTCTAGAAAGCAGCTCCCACAGATGACATCCAGAAGCATTAAGSTTCATTAGAGGCCGCACCTCTAACGAGACATAGGTGTCATGGGCTCAGCTGAACCACGGAGATAGAGGTAACGACACCGGGAGCATACGTATGTCTAATGTTTCTCTGAAAGGAGCAAATTCTGTATCCTGGACCCAAGATATTGCAGAACCGGTGGCAGGAGAAGACCCCAGTGCTACCCATCCTGGGGAAACCCACGGCCCGTACTCTGCTCTGGAGGGGGACGCAYGCTGCTCCCTGCTCTGCTCTGCCTGGCTCCGCACAAAAGTCCCAGCAGAGGAGCGGTGCAAGATAGAAGAAACCCAAAGCAGGAGCGGAGCGGGATCAGAGCCACTCAGGGCATGGGGGAGAGCAGGGGCTGGGTACCGACTGCTGAGCATCAGCATCAACACCTCTCTCATTAGGTATGACAAAAAAAAAAAAAAAAGATTTTAACAAAAGGCATCAAAMTAAAAAGATCTTCAAAGGAAGGGCAAGGCCATGTTAGGTCCTGCTCTTTCCTTCTAACCCTGCATCATTGCTGCAAAGTGCATCATTCAGGTTGTCCCAGGATTTTCAGCAGAGAAATGACAACCTCCCCGCACTTCTCCCCGTTTTCAGACCTTTTAAAGCCAGAAATCTCTTTCTTTGTTGCTCGCCTCGACAGTAAAAATATTTTTTAAAAGTTCTTTAATCCAGCAGGTGAGTCTCTCTTTTTCCGTGGCTTTCCCAGCCCTGCCTCTACCCGCCGCAGGCAGGCTGGCAGCCGCTGGCATCACCTCTGCAGCCAGGCTTCTCCTCCAGCCCGGGTCCCGGGGCTGCCGTGGATTTAAGGAGTTGAGGGGGGACACGGGAGTGACGGGCACCCACGCATGTCCCCGAGGGCGCCGGGCCCCACGGCACCGGGACTGCACAGCCCGCGGGTGGGGGGGGGTGTCGCCTTGTCTGGACAAGGGGTGATGCTGTCCCCGCAGTGCCGCCGAGCAACGCGGCTCTGAGCCACCCCAGCCCGGGCGTGGGGAGGCGTGGGGGGGGCACACGCGGTGTGCGAGGGGCACGGCCGGCACCGCTCTGCCCCCAGCTCACGGGGGGGGCAGGGGGTGCTCACGGGGGGGGTGTGCCCATGGAGGGGGTGCATGTGCAGTGTCTCACACACACTTCTGCTCTCGCACACAAGCACGCAGCCTCTSCCACACGCTTGCACGCCCATGAACACACAGTCACTCAGAAACACAGATTGTCACACRCAGAGTATCACTTGCACACACGGAGTACCTCGCACACACGGTAGCACACGCTCACGGAGTATCACACGCAGTATGACATGCACACCCGCTCACACTTGCCCCCACACAGTCCCTCTCACACCCAGTATGACACTCACGTGTAGAAACACACACTCGCACACACATACACTCACCCACACGCAGCGTCTCACACAACCGTTACACACGCACACACACACAGTATCACACCCCCACTATCACATTCACCYCCCGTATCACACTCACCCAGTATCACGCTCGCACACACGCAGTGTCACACCCACAGCGTCACACGCACACCCACAGTCACACGTACACCACCACGCGCACACCCAGTGTCACCCACCCGCCGTCACACACCCACTATGACGCACACTCGCGCTCCCTGCCCCGCCCACCCCGGCCGCTGCCGGCCCCGCCCCCCGCACTACATCCCCCAGGCGACCGCGCGGGCGCATGCGCGGTGCCTCCCGCCGCCGCGGGCCGGGAAGCGGCAGCCCCGCAGCAACCGCCGYCACCGCCGGGACTCGGGGTGAGGGGCGCGGTGGGGCCGGGGGCGGGCTGGGCTGGGCTGGGCTGGGCGGCGCGGGGTCGGGCAGCGCCGGCAGCCCCTTCCCTGTGGCGCGGAGGACCCGGGCCCCGTCCGYGAAGGGCCTCCCCCGGGGCCGTCACGGCCGCGAACGACCGGTACCGACGCGCGGCCGCCCCGGCCCGGGCCGCCTCAGCCCGCTCGGAGCGGGGGTGGGGGGGGCGGCCGGGAGCGGGGCCTTCTTCCCTGCGGTTCCGGGGCGGCCGTTCCCCCCTCGGCCGGGGGGACAAGGGCGCGGTTCCCCTCGCACCAGGCCCCGGCCCCTCCTTCACCCCCGAGGGGGGTCGGTGCCGCCCGGACACTCACTCACACACACACACCCCCCCCCGCACCTGCGGAGCCCAGGGTGGCCCCGTCAGAGGGTCTTACCCCGGGGTAACCGGGTGTTTGAAGCGGGGGGTGCCGTCTCGAAGGCAGGAGGCGGCTGCCTTGGCTGCGGTGGGGCTGTCGGTGCTGCCGAGAGCTCCCAGGGGCGGCTTGGGCCCGCTGGCGGGCGTGCGGCCRCGGCGGGGCGGCCGGGCTGGCCCTGAGCCACCCGCTCCCCTGGGCAGGACTTGGCTTTGCCCTTGCCGGCAATCCGGCTGTGCCGAACGGCTGACAGCAGGGGAAGAGCCCTCCTGGTGCTAGTGGAAGCTGTCGGGAAGCTGGAGGAGCCCTCCGGATCTTGCCGGGTTTGCACCCCCACAAGCAAACAGTCTCCCCACAAATAAATAATCTGCTGCAGTGCCCAGAAGGACGCTGGAGMGAGCAGGCGAGTGGGCTGCCGGGCTTGGTGTGATCCTGTGTTCAGGTGTACCTGGCCTCTTCTCGCTGCCTCAGCTTTCCTATTCATTCGTGCCTGAAAGAAGCCCTCTGCCTAGCTGATAGGCAAACGCTTTGTTCCGCTTCAGTTGCGGTCTTTATTCTCTCCTCTGAAGGGAACTCTTGTTTTGAATGGAAGGAGTCCAGGCTTGGAGCGGTCAGGTTTTATTTCTTCTGTCCTTTTGGCTGTCAACCCAGCCACCTTGTGCCGCGAGTATCGGCAAAGGCTGGAAAAAGGCAGGACTGCGTCGAAGGCAGCTTGACCTGCACAGCTGGAGTTATTAATTCGACCTCACCTCTACCACCTTGCCCTGGTATTAGCCTTGGTTGCTGCTAGCTGTGTGCTAGTCGGTGCTGGGTGCTCGTGTACGGAAAGATGTGCTTATATGTGAGTTATCTCACAGTCAGAAGTGCAGATGAGATGATGGGGGGGCCCTGSCTGGGTGCTTTGGGGTCAGGGTGGCACAGGGCACCTGGAATGCTGCTCCAACCGTGCACCCTGCGCAGGGTCAGGGGYTTATTACAGCCCCGCTGCCTCCCTGTGCTTTTTGTGCTCTCCTAATGCGTGTGTAATCTTTTCCCGTGGGCTCTTTGTAGCCCTTCCAGTCCCATCTCTCATGTGGTGTTAGTAGCACTTAACAAATCCCTCCTGGGCACCCTCTTTTCTGAGCAATCTGCTGAAAAGTCTCTGTTTTACTAATCTGGTGATTTTTATTTTTTTAATGGAGCCCAGCTCAAGGGCTCCTGAGGCCTTTTCTTTTCCAGGTACAAGCTAGCATATCATTTAAACTTTCATCAGYGCTGGCAATTTCTGTTCAGAAACTTAAAAAGGAACTTGGCATTTTTAAAAATCATCTCAGACCCGTGAATTTTAAAATCCTGCATTTAAAGCGAAGGAAAATTCTGCTTTTTGGAAGTAGAACAGGTTTGAGGATTAAATATGTCTTTCAAATGCTTTAATTCCCACCTGCCCCTCCCCAGCTTTCTCACCACCATTTGCTGGAGCTTGAGGAGCAGGGAGTGAATCTGCTGGGAAACACAACCGAAATGCACCCAATTCTTTTCCTGTCCAAGTCCCCGATTAAAGCCGTGTGGGCAAACGTTTCAGAGGTGGTGCTGGAGCATAAAGATCCAACCAGACAAATCAAAATTCAAGATCTGAGCTCAAGTTACAAATTACCTCCTAAGTGGAGGGCAGTTGGCTGGAATATTTAAGTTTGCACTTCAAGTAGTTGCACTTTTGTTTTCATTTGGGGCAAGGTGGCCCATAGGATTTCTAATTGGAGCCAGGCCTGTTTGCTGAATAAACGTAGCTTTTAGGGGTTGGTATGACTTTTAGCTTTTCAAGGCATTTTTAAAGCTCAAGGTGAAGTGTTACAGTCCATGGGATTTTAGCAAAGCTGTGTAGCTACTCTTTCTGGGCTGCCAATTTTCCTAGGACAGAGCCAGCGTGAAGGAGCTGCTGCAGCTGAACTGCTGCTGCCGCCAGCATCCAAAACGCAATGCTGGTAAAGTGGGATGTGTAACGCATCCCAAGCCCCAGCCAGCCATCTCCATCCAGCTCTGTTAGCTGCCTACCCCAAACCCTCTCTGCTTTGGTGTAACACACGCAGCAGCCCGAGGGGGTGAGCTGAAAACTGCATGAGCAGCTCTGGTATTGAATTTCTCAGCTTCTAATATTTGTGTGCTGCTGAATTCATGGAGGGGAGAAAGGAACTGTGGCTTCAGGCCTTTTATTTCTCTTGTTTGCCTTAACTCAGGGACTTYTGTAATTTTGGCTTACTGAAGCTCTCCCGCATTCCATGCTTCCCAATCCATGCAAACAGCTGCTGGCTGGAGCAGCGTTCAGCAGCGAGAACTGGCAGGAGGCTGAAATACGCCCCTTGCTCCTCCTTTGGACCAGCAGTCCCAGCACAGGAAATATTTTTCCGTTCTGATGGGGAAGCGAATGTCCGAGCACGCGGCGCTCGCGTGCAGCCGGTCCAGGTACCTTTGCTTGTGTGCGGGAGCTGGTCGGCGCGTGTGGTCCAGGGTTCAAAGCATCGCTGCTATCCGAGGGGGTGAGCGATAGGCTTTTGTCACCTGGCTGTTCTCGGCCAGTGTCCCAGCGAGTCCGAGGTGGTACATGAAGGAGGCAGCTCTTCTGCTGGGRTACCCTCTTCTTTCCATTTCCTGCTGCTGTGTTTCAAAACGGAAGGAAAACGAGTCGCCGACTCCCTCCAGACAGCCTCCCTCTGCTCTCATGCTCTGCTTGTGGCTGTAGGATGTGCAGATGAATATTTGATAACAACAACTTTGGGGCAAAAATGGTGTTCGTTCTCTATTCGGGGTTCAGAGCACCTGATGCAGGTGGGTAGGACAGAAACTCCTGCAGCCCTGCTTTGGCTCACGCTGGTCCAAGCCGAGCACGGACACTGAGGTCCCTGAGGAGGAGATGTGTTGGTGTGAAACCTGCCATAAAAAGAGCTGGCAGAAGCAGGCGTTGGGTTTGATACCTCAAGTATTAATTTGCTGTTTTGAGCAGTAAAATAACCATCCTTGGTGCATTAGGGAAGAACAAATTACATCATAAAGATCAGTTGCAGAGACCGGGGTCTTCTGTTGGTGATCCAGAGCGGTTTGTCACCAATACCAGTTGAGCTGGGGGTGTTGTGTAAAAATCTCAGAGCAACTCATAAACTAATTTACAGTGAATTCCTGGAGAAAGTGTTGCTTTCCTCTTATAAATGCAGACATGTGGGCGTGTCTGTTCTTCGCTCGCTCTTTTTCTATTTCTTTTTTTAAGCTAGCAAGCCACATGAGCATGATGGATGGGACGCTCCATGGAGCGTGGGATCTTCCCCCATCCGGCAGGGATGTCATTCTCCATGCAGATGGCATCCTTCAGTGGAAGCCACCCACTGCTTCTCTGCCTCTTGGGAGACCTGAACTTTTCCATTTGACGGAAAGGAAGCTCATAGCTCCCTGCTGACTGCCGGGAGTTAAGCGAGCAATCAATGACGTGAGACCTTAGGAGGGAGAAGGCGACTTTATTTTAAAACAAAATGAATTTTGCTCATTCACAGTCATACCCACCTGCTCACGAGCACCAACACGGGGATCTCCAAGTGGTCTGTCTGGCATTCGGGCATCAAGACACGTGTGTCCRGATGTTCTGGACAGGATTCCTTGCAATGACACAGCAGACAAGGAATGCCAAATATCAGACCTGKGGTGTCTCTTGGACAGCTTGGCGACCATGTGATGGCTTTGAGTCTGCTTTTTTACATCCCTTGGGGGCTAAGAGTGATGGTGATCTTTTGTCTTTGCTTCCTGTGCCTTCTCTGTGAGTTGTTAGGGTTTACTCACTGCCCTTTGTGTCTTTATCTGGATGTCTTAAGGCTCCTACCCCATTCTCTGTTCTTCCCCGAATCTTCTCTTAATGGCTTGAGTCTTTGTTGATGCAGATTGTCCCTTGTTTCAAGATGTTCCTTGTTTTCCAACGTGGGAAGCTGCAGCTAGGTGTGCTGAGATCTTGAGGACAAGCTAAATCAATGCCCTCAGCACAGGCTGTTTATTATGCCCTGTGTTCCTCCTGGTGCTTCTGTACTCATTCCCATCCGTTCTTCGCTCAGATCACCCTCAGTGTATGTATTACTGCGATTTGCAGACTCTGCGTAAAGGATTGCTTTCTGGCTTTGTGTGCATGTATAGAGCTGCACAGAAGGAGCCAAGGGACCGATCCTGGATCAAAACTGAGTGATCAGAAGCCTGAATGGAGCTGACGTTGTAGCCCTGGAGCTCAGATCAGTGAGAAGAGTTTGGGARCTGCTTGTGTAACCAAGTCGTTCGTATGCACAAGTGCTCAGAGAGCTCCTGCTCACAAGCTGGCAGCTCACGTCGGGGTGGTCAGAGCGTAACGCTGCCAGGGTGGGGAGGGATGCGGAGTGGCCGCTCGCCTTGGCACGCTGCTGGCTAGTGAGCAGCTGAACTCAGGTCAGGCCTTATGGATCTGCCCAACGCAGATCGGCAGCAGCTCTGGGCTGGTTTTGTACAGGTCTGCAGCAACTGGTGGTGTCTGGGGCCACAAACCGTATGAAACTGAATTTCTCTGAAGAGTTTTTGCTCTAAATTAGCAAGAAAAGTTGCTAGCATTGGCAGGGAGTGGGTGGTGGTAGCTCATTTGCCCTCAACCAGAGGGTTTTGAGGCCAATCCACTTCTCTGTAGTCTCCTAAATGCATAGTGAGCATCTTCTGTGAAAAGCTGAGCTTGTTTCCCTCTCTTAAATGGCTTGTGTGGTATGGCTGCAGGGTGGGGTGGATTTGGGGCATCATTCTCAGCTCCGTGTGCTCTCTTTGTTTCTTGCTGCAGGTCCCCCAGAAGAAAATGGTGTGAGGCCAGCCAGCGTAGCTGCCACTTCCAATCGCAGCGTGCCCAGACCTCAGGGAGGAACATGGCAACAGCTCAGGGAGCAGGAAGCAGTTCGGCCGGACCATCCGGACTCCCTGGTTCTGCCCCGGGGCACAGCAGCAACTCCACGGCAGTGGCGGTGTGGGAATGGCARGATGAGTTTGGCAGGTGGAGGCCGTACCGAGGGAATGTCTGCAGCTACATCGAACAGGTTTTTCAGGCCTCTCAGCAGAAGGGCCGGCGTTCGGGGTCAGGGCTTGTCAGCAGCATCCCTTTGGGACATGCGGATCCTGTCTTGGCCCCCTACGTCATCGACATCCCAAGCTTGACGCAATTCCGGCAGGATACAGGTAAGGGAGCTTCCCTGCCCGTGCTGGGGTTTTGATGAGGCTGGAGATAAGCGGGACCTTGTTCTGCACAGGAGAGCCCTACAAAGCTCTGCTGTCACTGCTGGGCAGTTCTTTGATGGGTGGTGTGTCTGCTTCTGATGCTGTCTGCTGCCCAGCGTATTGGCATGTGAGCAAATCAGTGTTGGCTGGCGTGAATCTGCGGGGCTGGGCGCAGRCAGGCGGTGGTGATTTCTTAAGGAGCCTCATCACGGGACCTCTGGAGCTCAGAGCTTGTGAGCCAGAGCCCTCGGAGCTGCAAACTTKCTTCCTGCCCTCGCTCACATCCATTTAAGACCACTCGCATAAAAAGGCCTTTTTACGATTCAGACCCTCCCGTTTGAATCCCTTGTTCCCTCTGCGACTGGAGTGCCAGCTGCTTTACCTTGGCATGCCGCCCTGCRCAAGCTGCTTTGCGAAAGCCTGCAGCCCCCGCAGAACGCCGTAATGCTGCAACAGAATATTCCCTGCACTTGTGTTATAYGAGGCTGGCTTGCTTCCTCCCAGGGAGGAAGGGCGGGCTGGTCTTAATAGCAGGATTGAGACCTAATTTTCATTCTCATCTCGTCTCTCTTGGGGTCACTGAGGCTMGCAGCTCAGAATTTGCTGAGATGACTGCTACCCTCTTTTGCTCCAGATGTGCTGAGCAGCTGTAGCTTAGAAAGGGGGCGGGGGTGGAATGCGTGTTCTTCATCCCTAGAAAATCCAGGGAGATCCCAAATTACACACCCCAAATGAATGGCTGCTTTGGAAAATTCTCTGTGCATCAGTTTCCCCTTTACCAACATTTTTCCAACACGGTCAAGCATCACCCCAAGCTTTAGAGATGGGCAGTGCTCCGGTTTCTTGCCAATTGAAGGAATAAGTGACCAATATCTTGAATCAACTGCATGGTTGGGCAGTTCCTACAGGAAAGGGAAGTGGTTGGAGCAAATGCAAGTGGTCATCACAGCTGCATCCGTGTGTTTATTCTGACTCGGTGACCTTAGGATTATTTTTTCCTAGGGGTGTCCTGGGTGAGGAGCTCTCTTAGCTGGATGCCTTGGCAGGTCTGGCTCGCCATGGCCTGTTGGAGCACCTGGAAGCCCTGCTGGGGCTGGGGCTTGGAGTGATACAGCATGGACCACCAGAGCTGGCACCACCGGCTGTTTCTTTCTCATTTTCTTCATGCCAAACTTGTGAAGGAACCTTCCAGCCTCTTGTCCTTTCARCCAGTGCTCCAACACATGGGCAGCAGTCCTGGGCCATCCCTTGTCAGGAAATGGCCCAGTTTGGTGAGGGTGAGCAGAGTGCCAGTGTGAACGGGACATCCTTCTCCACAAGTGGAGCTGTCTCTCTGCAAAGGTCTTGTATCTCTTTAGACCCTTGTGAAAGATCTCAAAACACTTAGCGAATATTGTCCATGGTTTGGATCTCTGGGGGACAGCCCGCTACAATTTCGGAAATGATGTTGGCTGACGTGATCTCATCTTTCCTTGGACAAGATCTGTGGTTGAGTCGTCAATAACAAAAAGGCTGATTCCACTTCACAGCTCTCCTGCAGCGTTTCCCACCAATTTGGAGGGATGCTGATCAGAGTGGCCAGGTCTGTGAGCCTCCCTCCACAAGTACCTGTGTGCTCTGCAGCATGACGATTGGAAATGCTTTCACATCCCCTTTCAGTGGCCCAGTTCTAAGCGAAGCTTTTTCTCTCTGCAGGGCTCTGCCTTAAACGTGAACCTTTCTGAGCGAGCAGCCAGCTGACCTTTGTCATGTGCCGGAGAAAAGAATCTCTGCAGGAAACATCCCCATGAAAAATCTTTAAACACAGCAAAAAATAGGCTGTTGTATTCTGCTCATTAGCTATTAGACAGACAAATAGGCTCTTCAAAGGAAGCCAGGGAGAATAACAGGAAGCCAGTGTTAACGGGACCAGCATCCCCACCAACGGGGAATGACAGCTGTGCAGGGGGATCTTGCGGACAGGATTAGCGTGGGCTTCAGCTGCTGGTCAGGGCAGATTAGCTGGAGTGAATGCAAGGGAGCAGCAGGAGTTGTCCAGCTGTTTGCCCACCCTGGAGAGGAATGCCAGTTTCCCTGCCAGCCTGGGGGAAGGGGGACATTTTCCAAGTGCATGGCTTTGGCCTTGTTATTGACTCCTAAAAGCTCTTCTCCCTGCTGCTGTTTTGGGATGTTAAAAATACAGGTTGCTTACAAACTCCTCGAGTCCTCTCTGTGCTGCTTTTAGCTTCTGACCTGCCAATGGAGCAGGGGCAGCCTTGCTAATCTCCTCTGAGATATGTCCCGCTGGGCTTTCTGACACCTTGCTTTACCCGTGGCAGTCCCCTTTCTCCTGGGAGCAGGTTCCCTGCACTCATCTCTAAATGTAGTTCATTTCTTACCATCTCACTTCCAGCCCAGTCTCATCCTCAGTCCTCCTTCTGCTCAGGGAGTCATCCCTGATGTTGCCTACCTGTTGAGGCCATAGGTTGTGTGTTTCTAAAATTTGGCAGGACTCGTTTGCTGGATGGGAGCAGTCGTTGCTAGAGTTTGCTCTTGGCCGTTCCATCTGCCTTCCCACGTAAGATGTTGATTCCTGGCTGGGGAAGGTCAACTTGGTTCTGCTGATACCTTCTGCCCTGACTTCTGCCAGAGGAAGGTCTTGTCCCACAGGAATCCCTGGGCTTCATGGCTGAGCTACTGGGGTTCAATCCTAGTTCTTAAGGGGGAGGTTGCTGTGTTTCACTGGCTGCTAGTAGCTTTTTAGGTGTGCTGATGATGTCTGTTGGATGGTGTCACTGGAGTGTCCCTCCAGTGCCTGCTCTGCAATAAGCAGGGAGCTTGGTGCTGCTCCGGCTGCTGAAGCAAAGGTTGGGAGTAAGTGTTGGACCTTTCCTGGCTGCTCATCCCCTGCCTGGGCTGAGGCAAGCCATTGCAGTCCCCAGTGCCTTCAGCTTCCCAGCAGAAACGCGAGTCCTGCCGTTCCTTGGTATGGCACGGTCTGCCTTTGAGAGCGCCTCAGCCGTTATATCAGCTCTGGAGCTCAGATCTGTCTTTCCTGATTTAGTTCCTGCAATGACATGTGGGACATACCTGCACCCCAGCACAGGGTCTCGTTATGGTCTGACCACCAAAGTGCTGTGCAGAAACCATCAGCACCATTTACAAAGAAGCCCAGGAGTGTGATAGGAGCAGAGATGTGACTTTCATGCTGTGGAGGAGAATTTTTAGCAGCGAGGAGGCAGTTAATGCCCTTATGGTTTGAGTCAAGTCCTGGTAGTTTCAGCAATATCCCGATACAATGGGTTTAGAAAGGACAGCAGTGTGAGGTAGAGATACTCGAGCCAGCATTCAGCCAGCCAGAGCCTGAACACAGGTAGCAACTGGATTTTGGCAGCGTGGAGTCCCACGTGGGCTGTCCTCCCTCTTCCTTGGGGTGTGCTTGTTGGGYGTAAAGGTTGCTTGGATTRCCTGCCCCCCACGGAGCCACCAGCRATATCCTGGGGCGGTTCTCYGCAGGCTTTAGGTGYGGATACTGGTTTTTACCTGTGGTCCTGGAGCTTAGGGTCATAACTCKCATGACCTCTTAGGAGGCTTTAGTTTATTTTTTTCCTTTTGGTGCTGTTCTTCTCTGAACTCCTCCTGTGTCRTAACGACTCTGCATCCCTGTTCACCCCCACCTGCCTGCATCCCCAGACTTGCTTGCCCYGAGGCATTTCCCACTCCTCTTTCTCAGTGCTGAGGGTTTTCCCAGCAGCAGCAGTTTTGACCCTRCTGCAGGAACCTGTTTTTGCAGAGRTTGCAGAGCTTCTGTCCTGTTGGGTGGCTTACCTCCTCTCATTAGGCTTTTTCTTTTGTAAAGAAAGGAATAAAGTAGCCAGGAGTGAAGTCACCCTGGAAAGCCAGGCTTCCAGGGGGTTTCGAGCTCCTGCTGTTGCCATCGAGCGGCTTTGCAAGAGCAGCGTGTCTGCTTTCATTTCTCTTCCTTTGTCTGAACAGCTGCTCTCTCCAGTTTCCAAATTAGTTCGTYGTCTTCTCTCTAGTCTTGCCATCTCTCCCAGCAGTCAGGAACCTGGAGAAGCGGGCCCTGTCCCTCCTCTCCAAAGTCCTCGTCCTTGCCTTTGTGAGACTTCACCCACGAGCAAAATTGCCCAGACCCTTGTGTAGCAAAGTGGGCGTTTAGCCCCTTAGGCGCTTCTGCAAAGCACTTCCCGATGGTGTCGTGTCTCTATAGTTACTCTGTTGTCAAGGCTGTGGGAGTTGGTTTTTTAAACCAGATCTCTGCCTCAGCCTGATTTTTTTTTTTTTTTTTTAACTTTTTAACGTCAGGGAGGCGTATGTGATTGCTGTGCCTTTGTGCTTGGGTGTGTCTGTCTCTGCATCCTCTCTCCTTCCCTCCTTTCCCACCCTTCCTCCCAGCAGCTTTTGAACCTGTTGCCAGCCCGCAATCAGATTTGGCAGAGGGACGGGGATCTCGGGGGTATTGCCTTTCTCAGAGCTTCATGAGCAAACCCAGCCTTGTCCGGAAGAGAAAGTCTGTTAGTGCCTCTGCCAAGGGGGAGGTGAGGAAGGCCACCCCGATGCAGACACCGCAGATCTGTGCAGAAACAAGTCCCTAAGACCAAGTCCCCCTTACTCCTCTGCTCACAAAATGTTTTGGGTTTTTTTTCCCCCCCTCTCCCCACGCAGGGACGATGCGSGCCGTCCGCAGGCACCTCTTCCCCGGGGACTCCGCTGCCGGGCAGGGCATCGTCTGGGAGTGGCAGAACGATGAAGGCGGGTGGTCCCCCTACGAGATGAACGTCTGCGTGTTCCTGGAGCAAGCCCGTGCCACGAACCACCAGCGAGTGGATCTYGGACCCTTGGGCTACAACTATGAAGTTGACTTTGTGGCTCAAGTCCAGACCAACAAGACCACGAGGTTCCGCCGCGGCGTTCAGAGGCGCTTGGACGCCCCGTACCCGGTGACAGCCTCCCCAGCGTCCCTTCACGCGGGGGTGGCTTGTTCCTGCCAGCAGTGCTGGCTAAATAGTGGGACTGGTCCCATCACCACGCGCTACCGGCACTCCATGATAAACTTTCCCAACTCTTCCGCTACTCATCAGGTTTCCGGTAGGACAGCGTCAGTAAGTTCTTCCAGCATCGGCTTCGTGCCCTATAACAAACCGACTTTRTCTGGAGCAAGGTCAACACCGAGACTCAATGCACAGAGCACCTGGGCTTTGCCTCAAGCTGGGGGCCCCAGCACAGGACTGTCYGCATCTAACGGAGTCAGGTACAGACCCTAATTCACCTTTAAATACTGTGCATGTGTCCGRGAGGCCTGCTGTGCTCAGATCTTCGTTATCTAGGAGCCTCTCTGTCCCAGAGGACTTTACAAGGCTCTTCTCCCTAGACTGAGAGAGGTGTTTGTGCCTTTGTGTCCAGTACAGTGGGATGAGAAGGCTTCTCCTCTGCTTTTCCTTTCTTTTCTCCCACTTGAAATGTAGTCCCTGCCTATCAGTCTCCCTGAACCAGTGGAGAAAGCAGTCAGGTTGAGATACTGCAGGTTTGAGGAAATTAAAGGTGATTGGTGGCATTTCTGGTTACGCTTAAAAACAACTTTGAGGGGGACTGAGTGAATGCAAAGGGGACTTGTGAATACCCTTATTTAATTTGAAATATGTGTAAATATAGAGTGGAAAACTGCTCTGTGTTCAAAGCTCTTCCCCTTCAAGGAGGGACCACAGGACTCATGTGTGGCTGAGATCTCGTGAGTTCTCTGACAAAATCAGGAAGTCCATGTTGGACATTTTTAAGGTGAACAAGCAGAAAAAAAAAMCCAACCCTAAGACATAGATTTCATCAAGGATTTTTTAAATCCATTGTGAAGATGTTTAGAAAACTCAATCAGTAATTTACTTTCCCCTTCCTTTGSTACCTTGAACCATATTGATCCTTCTCCATCTGAAATCAATGGGGTGACACTAGTAATTTGAGTGGTGTCCAGGCTATTCGTCAGGCTAAACGCTGATGCAGAGCGGAGATGCCACTGGATAATCGCAGGAGAGGTTCATTTTGCACGCGTGGAGGTGTTGTGGGGCTTCACTGTTGTGACGTTGGAGGACTGGAAGCTCAGGCAGGACTGTAAGYGATTTAAAAGCCAGCTAAGCCTCACCTTGTGAGGGTTGTTTGCCATGTGCTTTCCCTTCATCTTTCTTCAGTGACCCTCTCCTGGCTGGGTGCTCAGGGTGGGCTCTGGCTCTCTGGAGGGAGCTAGTTACTTGGAAGGAAGGACTGGGAGCTGTTGCGGTGCTAGCTGAGGTCTAGCTTTCCTCGGTTCTTTGAGCTGTCACCCCTCAAACGCTCCAGCTTGTATGGATGGGTCACCCGTGCTAGCTGCTGATGCATTTTCACCGTGGCTCTTTTCTGACAGCCCTGAAACTAGTGTGCATCTCGCAGCACAGGATTTCAGCTCCCGTCAGCGAGCGGCTGGAGCTGAAGGAGGGCTGTGTTTGCACCTTGCTGGTGTGGGAGGAAGGACTTCTCTTCAGGCCTTTCGGCTGTTGCCAGCTAAATGAAAAGCAGAGTCTGGTGGGCTGACAGCTCGGCTCCTCTCCATGGCATGGGCTGCTGGGCCGAGCCGCGGTCGGTTATCCCCCGTGGGCTGGAGCGGGGCTGTGGCAGTGGGCTCCAGCAGGGATTTTGGGGCTGGGGGAGGTCAGCATCACCCTTGCAAAGTGGGGCACTTCCCTCCACGTTCTTGTAGGATGGCCTCTGTGAAGCCTGGACACCCAAACCAAGCCAGGTCACCACTAATCAGCTTTCAGGGTCTTAACTCCTTCTGCCTGCACGCCTTTGCTAGCAGAGGTCTTTGTGGCCTGTCTGGTGATAATACTTGCACCGAGTATCTCCCAGCATTAAACTGAGGACCAAGCAAGGGCTGTCTGACTGCTCCCTCCGTTTGTAAACTGTTGGAAGTGTACGGAGCAGTACACGCATTTCACCGTAAATAATCCAGGTGCTGAACCGCTGTGTGAGCATCTGAGAAACTAAGGGGGAACTTGCCAGGGCTGATTTACCTGTCCAAGTTACCCCGAGTAAATACAGAGATAAGAGATCTAGAAGGGTGTTGAAAGCACATTCTGCTCATTACATGAGGCACAGGGGTTTGAGGTTCATTTTGAATCTCGTTTGTATTTTAAGCAAGACGGTGAATCTTCAGATACTTTCCTTAGTGTCATATCAGGACTTGCCCTCCTCGGGGTCATCTGACTGAAATGACTTCCCGCATCCTGTTCTTCTTTCTCACGGTCTTTTTCGGGTGCTTTCTTTGCACCTGATGATTTTTTGTGGCATCTTAAGCATTTGCAATACTTCTCTGTTCCAGTCAGTTCCCTTTGAATAGGGCTGAGAACCAGAGCTCGGTACTGCCTGCAGGAGCCTCGAGTAAGGCTCTTGCAGTCTCCTGAAGAAGCTGCCAAATTTCCCCCTCTYGCAGGAGCTGCTGGTCGGTGCGTGGGGCTACTGGGCTGCCTGGAGCCCCCATCCTTCCCCAGAGCCTCAGCATGATTTGCAAAGTGACTCTCAGGGTGGGAATTGCTGATAAAAATGAAGAACCAAATACTGCAGCAGTTGCCCCTCAAGCCTGTCTGGAGCCGATCAGGGTCTGGGTATGTTGTGTGCCACTGATGGGGGGACAGGCTGTCCTGAAAGGAGGGAGGGTGGGAGACGGATGTTAGAGAGGGGTGCCRCAGAATCCTTGCCGTGAACTGAGCCCATGGCCTGGGTGATGCTGGCTAGGAGGAGAGGGACAGCCAGGAGGAGATCTGTGGATGCCCAGGCAGGGCGGCTGGGGAGGACACTGTCGTGGCAGCCTGCTGGGCTGGGTCCCGGGAGCTGCCGGGGCAGCAGGCAGCTCTCAGCGGCTGGTTAAACCTTTTGACAGGCAAGTGCTGGAAGAGCTTGTGGTGGGTTAATGCAACAGCCCTCTGGGGCTGGCATATGCCCCACTCAGCTGCTCCAGCTCGGTCCCTTCTCGAGCACTGCTGAAGGTGGCTTTTGTGGCAGGAGCATCTGGTCCTCTCCACGACGGCCAGCCTGGGGACAGCAGCAGAGGGCAGAGCCCACCCGGAGCGCTGGGACTGCTGCGGTAGCGGCGTTGGCCGTGGACAAGCAATGCTGTGGCTGGTGGGGGTCTGGCTGTTGCAACCTGTTTTGCAGCTCGGCTGTTCGTGGTGCGTAAGGGGTGAGGTGGCTGGTATAATCCCTGCTGAGCCAGCCTTTCTGGGGGATGCGAAGGGATCGTACGGTTAAATCTTTGCTGGGGACAGCAGAACGTGCCACGTGGGGAAGGCTGCAGCTTTTCGGACGCTTGGAAGGGAGCGTGCGAGTGCTGGCRGGCTTGTGTGACAGGCACCCTCTGTGCAAACCCTGCACCCGCAGCCATGAGCCTTGGTCCCCGCTCTCCTGGCTGTCTGTCCCCGCTGGGATGCGAGCGTGCCCGGAGCATGGGTGCACTGCCCGTGCTTGCTGTGGCGAGTGTGACACRAACCCTTGGCAGGACCCGAGCCTGGCCCAGACGTGGGGATGCTGCTGGGCACTTGCCTGGCTACAGGGCTTGTCTGGGAGGTGGTTTTGCAGGCAGGACGTTAGGAGTTGTCTTTATCGCTACAACTCCCTTTCTATTCATTAACACTGGTGTTTTCCATTAGATGTATCTGTGGAAGCCTCTTGTTTTCCGTACCCTCSCCGCAGGAGCATGCGTGGATTGCAGATCCAGCTCGTGGCCATGTGCTGAGCCTGGAGGGAGGCAGCAGCTGGGGGTTCACCCAAACAGACCCTGGAGAAGGGCACAACAAAGATGTGCGTTGGTGGCTCTTCATGGATGATGGACGATGTCTGGATCTCCAGTCCTTTGGGATTAGTTTTGCTAGGGGCACTCTCCCTCCTCCCTGCAGACAGACAAATGCACGCAGGGGGGCAATACTTCCAGTATAGTGCCGTATGTGAAAGGGACTTTTTCAGCACCAGCTGACAGCTCAAGGTGGCTTTTCCCTTGTCACCCCTGTGCTGGGTTTGAGTCGGAAATGCCGCTGGGTGGGTGTAATTGCTCCTGGCTGGGGTTACAGTCTCAGGCTCGTGAAACCCATGTTCCAGCAGAAAATACTCTAATTTCTGTGAATTAGGGGAAACCTGAGTAGCAAACTCTAACAATGCATTTCGTTTAATTCCCAAGCCCAGAACATTCCTGGGTTATTTTATCCCCTAGGTTCCCCATCTTCCCCCCTCGGCTGGGCTTGGCGTGGCGTGGCGGTTAATTCCCCTTCCCTTGCAGTCGCTGCCCCGTCTCCTCCYGCATCACTGAATAGTGCGGCCTTTGTGGCGGTGAAGACGAAGCGCTAATTATCCTGCACTAATTAGCCCGCCAAGGGTTTCTGTCTGCATCCAGCATACAGCATTGCTCATTCCTCGTAGCTGTGATGTGCAATTCCTCATGATGTGCAATTCCTGTGCTGGCCTGTGCTCAGAGGCCGAAGGGAAGGGCGCAGCTGGCCACGGTGGATCCTCTGGTGTCTAATAAAGGTTGTGTTGTGTTCACCCCACAGCCTTTGGCTCCGAAGCAGCCCTGGCGGATTACTTGCTTTTACAAAACCGCTTATCTTCACAAAGCTTGCAGGGATGACCCAGCTCCTGCCTCTCGGAGCTGAGCTGCCACTGGCAGAAGGGCTCAAAAGGTATTAGGGAGAGACTGAAAGACGGTGCGGTTGTGTACACCCAGTTTCTTTAGGAAACCCAGCTAAAAAYGGCAGTAACTGAAGAAAATGTTTCTCTTGCAGGGCTGAGAAAGAGGTGCAGTTTGTCCTGGAAAGCTGCCTAACTCCCTGTGTGGCTGTGACAGTTATTTCTAATACGCAGGCAGGAATAGACCCCAGTATGGGCTGATAGTAGCACAGGCATGCCTGAGATCTTGTGGCACTGGCAGTGATTAAATATATTTCCTGCTTGCTGCGGGGCTGGAGGGTGGATGCTGGTGTGAGAGAGGGTGGAGCTCAGGCACTTAAAAAACACAAGTTTAATTTCCCCATGCTCTCAAGAGAGTCAAAGTCACTGGAAAATGCAGAGAGGAGTGCCAAGGCTTAAATAGATGTTAATAGATATCCTTGGCTCTGCTGCTGATGTATTAATACATGTGGGCAAGTTATTTTGCTTCTTGGCGCGTTATTTTCCTCCCGTGTATTAAACACAGTTAGTGAATCCAGCCTCCCTCACAGACGGCACTGAAATCTGCAGATGGAGCGTGCCACGGCAAGGCTCGTGTCCTTATACCGGCGCCGTTAACCGGAGCTATGAAGCAGGGGTGTCAGCACCTTGCTGCGTGCAGCTCCCCAGGCTCCCAGCCACCTCCTGGTGCCATCCTTCCCATCCCATGCAGGAAAGCGTCCGTCCCTGGGGCAAGAGCTGGCCTGTTCCCTGTGCCGTGCTGGCTAATTACAGAGAAGGGCATTCCTGAAATGTGGTGAGGGGTGTCCTTCTTGTAATATGAGCAAATAAAGCTGCAGGAAGCAATCTTCTGGGGGCTATATTAATTAGTGCTCCAGCCAGGCAAATCCCCGCTGTAGCTCCACTAGCCCCTCTGAGCTTATGGGGCTTTGGGTGCTGGTCTAGGTTGTGCCTGCAAATAAGGCAGACAGCTCAGGTGGAGAGGATTTTGTTTAAAAGCGTGGGGAATGGTGTCCTTGGGGGCTGGGGAAGGATGGTTATAGTATTGTGTACCTAGGAAGGGCTTGGTGCTGTGCCTCCAGATCTCCTGTAGGGAATGACCCACGGTCAGTGCTTTGTAGGATCGGGAGGTGTAACCAAGGGACCAGAACCTGGGTAGGGCCTTTCCTTTTTTCTCTCCTCCATTGCATTTTTCAGCATCTTTGTCCATAGGCACACGCACGAGCTCCTCGGGTGGCAGCGGAGAGGCTCTGCTCGGTGCTGGTCCTGCCCAGCCCATCGTGACTTGTCCCGCAGCCCTCCCTTAGCCGGCATGGTTCTGCTGCCGGGCGCTCTTCCYGAGCGGCAGCAGGGGAATCTCCTCTGCTTGGTGCCAGGAGCGAAACCACRAATCCACATGGCTGCGTGCAGCGCRCCTGGAGGTCCTCCTTTAAAGGGATTTGGTCTGGGGTTTGGCATTGTCTTGAGAAGAAACATAGGGGAGAAACTGCTGTATGGTCACTAGTGTCATCATACACTCGGTTAGCTCTGGGAAGGGGGTTAGACCTTTGGTAGCACTTGGTGTTAATGTGAGGCAGGGCTGGATGCAGCCCTGCTCTGGGAGGAGAAGCGTTGGCTATTGCCCAGAGGGCCACAAGGACRCTGTGATACAGGAATACGTGGCCTGCTGGCTGGTGTGCAGGGAGAGAGGAAGGAGGAAAGGGCCGTATCAGGTGGGGAGGGGGAGYTGCTACAGGCTTCCCCACCTCCTCTGTTAGGATATTGTGTACATGCGGCTTAGGGGATGTTCAGCTCCAACCCGGCCGCCCAGTGTTTGAAATGGCAGCAGCCACGGACGCTTCCTCTCCCTTCTTGTGCTTTGCTGTCTCACTGGTGTTGCAGTATCTTGAAATTCTGGAAAAGCGAGTGGTTTTGTCATGCTGAAATACCAGTCTGCCCCRTCTGCCTACTATAGCGGATTGCCACGCTCAGCTTATGGGAACCAGCGATGGCAAATCTTATCAGGATCTTCTTCCTGAATCTTAGAGGACATTGTCTTATTTTGCATCCCTTTCTTCACAACCCGGTGACCCCTGCTGCACTCAGTCACCTCCGGTGTACAGAGCAGCAGGAGAGCAGGAGTTGCAGCCAACAGCAGGACAAAATTCCAGGATCTCACCCCAGCCTGGCTCCGGTTCTCTCCCAAGAAGCCAGCGCTGGTACGGCGTTAGTGGAGTAGCTTGAGTCTGAGCTGATGGGCTAAATACATCTGTTAGTGCTGCCGGCGAGCCTGCTGTCAGAGGCGAGGCACAGCCTGTGTTATACTACAGTGGCAATATCCTTCCTTGTTACCTCTTCCCCTTCCTCCTCCAAAAAACCCCACTGCAGACCCAGCGTAGGCTCTGAGTAGCGTTTCTGCGCCTTCTTTGGCGCGACTTCCTCCCACGCACTGTGGCTGCAAATCTACCCGGGCAGTGTTGTGGCAGAGGTACCTCAAACGCAGCGTGGATTTCCCTTGATTTCGTTAGCCTTACGTCTGGGCTTTCTGCAGATGTAAAAGAAATCGCAGTGCGTGGCAGCCCTGCCGGTAYGCTCACACGGTGTCGAGCGGATGGGTCAGCACATCCTACAACGTTGTTAGCTGAGGTGCTGCTGTCTGAACGTGCGTGTGTTTAGCCTGTGTGAAATAAGAAGTATTTGGTTCCTCCATCATCACATCAGTTGGCTTAAAGCCTCCAGCAGTCAAAGCTGACACACTTTGCCTTTACACCAGGAGTGCAGCTGATCAGCGACTGTTTCCTGGCTGATGGATAGTAATTTATCCGCAGCGCACTCGCAGCTTCCAAAACTTGATTGCTTGCAAAAYGCCTCAATTGCTTATCATTTCCCTCTGCAAATCTCAAGGGCTCTTCTCCATAGAAGCTCTAGCTCCTGGGTGACTTGGACTTGAGCCTTGCAATGCAGGAAAGAAGAGCGAGGAATTTCTCTGCCGGTCTTCTCAAAGCGTTGTTACCAGTGATCCCCTTCCCAGAGCAGCTCTGGGTTTGCTTTCTTCAACCTCAGGTGTAATGACCCYGTGCTCCAGCCCTTTGGAAGGATTCCCCGCTGCCCATCTGCTTTCCTGGCAGAACTGAAGGTTCAGCTTTGTGCTCTGCTGTATTTTTACCTTCCTCGGGGAAGCGAAAGCACCCAARGTGGCTGCTGCCCTTCATGGTGTGTCGATGAAGCACAGGCTCTTCAGTCACATGCAGCGTCACGGAGTGGGGTGGAGGGGGGTGCCCAGGCACCGTGTTGTCTTCTCTGCTGCTCAGTTGGAGGAGGAAAGGAGGGGAGGTCCAATGCCTCTCTGATTTTTGGGGGCAGGTCTCTCAAGTTCCTTTTCATTATCTGGTCCACAAATACCCTCCTTGTCCGCAGCTGGAGAGGGAGCAACCCCGCTACTAGCCATCATCTGAAGAGGATCATAGGAGCAGAAATGGAGCAAAGGGATGAGGTAGAGACGGAGGAGGGAAATACCTGAGAAAGAGYGGTGACGAAGAGGCTGAATCAGGAAAGAAAAAAGTCATAAAGAGGAGTTGCAGCATCTGACTCAAAGCCCTTTGAAATTGAGGGGAGGATTYCAACTGTATTCGGTGGGTTTGAATTGGGCTGTAGTGAGAACAATCTGTTGCATCATTTGAAGACATTGCAAAATTTGGGGCAGCGGAGGGGAAAAGAGTCTTTGAAAGAGACAGAAGCGAAACCTCTGCGGTCTGGAGAGCTTTTTAAGGGTCTGGAAGAGCTGSTCTCGCTTGGCCAGGCTGTCAGCACAGCACCAAGCCCTGGGTCCTGCCCGGGGGTTTCTTCAGGGAGCTCAGCACGCGTGCAGGAACCTATTTCAAACTGCGGCAGGTAGGAGAAGAGAGAGGTGGGGATGTGTCCTTGTCATCAGGGTAGAAGATAGGTGCATGTTGCTCCCAAATCTTTTCAGCTCTGGTCATTATCATGGAAATGTGGACAAAGATTTTAGCAAGGCTGAAAGGAGGGACCTCTGTGATGCTATTTTGGGCACAGTGGCATCTCTTGTATCCCAGCTGGAGAGAATTAGGTTCCCCCTAGATAGTGGATGGTATTTGACCACCTTCGTCTGCTCTGTGAATTCCTAATAAGCTGGCCAGGTTTGATGTGATTTTGGGTATTTTGGGGAGTCCTTGGAGATGGTTGTCTGAACGCACTGTGTATTAACTGCAGCTGACGTGCACGAGCCTGCATCCATGCCACCTGAGACAAAGTCYGTGGGCAGCTTCTCTGTGCCAGCGTGTTGGATTTCAAATGTTCCTGCTCTGCTCGTGTGTCTCCAGCTTGCTTTCTCCTCTAGTGACCCCCTCATGGRCTTTCATGCTGCTGCTCACCCTTTCCTTCCTAACTCCTGCCATCAGCTAATTGCATGACCTTGGCTGCCCATGTATCCCAAACAAGCTTGAGGTGCAGCTGCCAGTGCTGGGAAACACTATCAAAATAAGTAGGTTAGGAACTTGATGGGGATGTTTGGTGTCCAAATCCTCTTGATATCCAAAGGAMGGTGGGTGCCAAACTCTTCTAGATCTCCTTCAACCTTTCCTCCCTTTTCCCACATCTTGCAGTAACCCCTTGGATGCACAGGGAGGGTCAAGGCTTGATTTTGTTCAACACAGGGCTGCATCTGTGTGTGCTCAAGTGCTTTTCTTGGCCTTTCTCTGCCTCAGTTTCCCCATCTGGAAAGCAGTGGGGGTGATAATGCTTGCTTCCTTTGATCTGTACAGCTGCAGCTTCTTGTACAGCATGGGGGTTCATGCTCTGGTGAGCGGTGTTTCTCTGGCTGGAGACCAAGTCACCTGGAACGTTTAACGTGAACTTTGCTGCATCCCAGCGTTCCTGGCTGTGCGCGCTCRTGCCACGGACCTGCTGGTACAGCGGTCTGTCGTAGTGCAGGTCGGCTGCTCACGGGAAGCTCTGTGGTGGAGCAGCAAGAGCAAGGATGCATCACAGGATCAGGGCGAGGGGTTGATAACAGGGTCTACCAACAGGCCCCAGCAAGAGGAAGGGATAAGTCAGGCCCAGTATCCAGCCAGGAGGAGGTGGGTTGGAGACAGCTACCTACAACATAGGTCTGAGGTCTACCTTGGAGATAAGTAAACCTACTAGATAGCTCTGGYAAGGACTGGGCTCCTTAAATGTAGCTGCTGGACCAGTGGGCAAAGGGTGTGTGGGTGAGGGTCCCAGGTGGGGCTCATCTGAGCAATTAATCCCTGTTAATGTATCCAGGGCCCTGGCACTCAGGAGGGAACAGTRCACTGCTGAATTGTCTCTGTTTTGTTAGAGATTGATGTGTGCTGTTGAACTTGTCCCTTTTTCTTTTCTCTCTCCAGCACCCCAAACCTGCCAGTCAAGATGCCCAAACCCAGCAAGGTGAACCAGGCCCTGGCAGGTAAGGATCCCGCTCTGTCCCTAGGGTTACACGAGCAAGCGGTTTACCTTTCTGTGGYGCTTACTTTCCTTTGTTAGCTTTTAGGAAGAGCCTGAAATGTTGCTGGCATTTAGGGTTTTAGGCCCAAAGACTTTTCAGAAAGGCAAAGAGGGCAAATCTGGGGGAGAATGGGATGGTCAAACCTTAGTAACTTTTTCTCATTGGTGCTGGTCCTGAGGCTCTCAAGATGAGTGGGTTTATTTGGGGGTTGGGTATTCCTCTTTTCCCGTAGGTGTGGATGAACAAGTACCAGGGGGGAGCACATGGATCAAGCTCAGTGCTAGCTGTTACTTGCTACTTTTCTTCAAGTCAAGGGGAAAGAGTGGTGTGAGATGGTGTGTGGTTTTTAATGTGATTTTTTTTTTAATGTGGTTTTATTACAAAAGCTCAGGTGGTCTTTAGCTTAAAAAATGATTGTGATGCCTTGTCTTGGGGAAAGGAGGGGACAGAAGCTGAATCAGACATTGTCTCCTGTGGCAGCAGAATACAGGTTTGCTTGTTATCATCCAAACCTGTGAATGCGATACTAAATATACCCGAGGAGTGTATCTGGGAGGGATGAAAGTGCCAGTTTTCAATGCTCCTTTTCAGAGTAGATTTGCCTGTTAAACATGAAATGGCGTTGCCTTGAAAACGACAACTCGTGCTTGCAGCTTTCAGTGGAAGCTTTCCATGCCAAAAGCCGTTGGCGCATTTGCTCTGTTTTAACTCAGCCAGCGCCAAACGGCGGGACCCTGGTGTGGTGGTGCCTGGGGAGATGGGTGTTCTGCCGAGAGCAGATGTCTTCTCCATACCAAGACCAGCTATGCGCTCAAAAATGTATCGTAACGTGGTAACCCAGGGGTAGAAGAGTGGAAAAGACCTGGTGTATGGTATTTTCTGCGTTTTGCTGTACATCTCAGGCACTACAGAATATCTATTAACCCTCCCCTTCTTCTGGCTCYTGTCCATACGTGCTCTGTTGAGGTTATTAGCTCCTTGGACACCAAACTTTGCTCCTAAGCACATAGAGACAGTTATGTTCTCACCCTTCGAGAAAATGGTTACCAGCTTATTCCAGGAAAGGTGATGGTGTTCGGGCTCCTCTCGAGTGTCAGGCCTTACCCTGCCTACAAATGATCCCCAGGATTGATGTTTCCAGTCGTCTAATGTTAGTACCATCATTAAAACTGTRCCTTGCATGTCTCTCTAGCCAAACAGGCACTGCGTAAAGACTAATACTGGGTGTCCTCTGACAGCGAGCAGCCCATCTGTCTCCCTGTTAGCAAATCAGTCTTTGTGGAAATGAGATGTAAAGTCAAGCTCAGATGTTGTCTAGGTGCATGACCTGAGCAGAAGAACTCCCCTTGCTTATAAAAGCTCTGAATTTCATCCCCTGGGTATTAGCACTGACTGTGTAATTAGGTACTTAATCACATAAAGGTAAATACAGCAAAGAACTGAAGAGCCCTGGTGAATCCAGGCTGTGTTAATGTTGTTAATGGTGATCTCATTCTACATGTGCAAGTCATCCGCTGTTAATTTGGAAGAGGTGAATATGCATGGTCCATTTATACCTTATAGTGCACCRTTTAGATATAAAAGGCTGCAGGAGAGCTCAGTAGAATAAGCCATTTAATAAAATAAAATGAAGAGGTTAAGTTTTTAATTGATATCTCTGTTATTGGAGGCTGGGGGTTCAAAAGAGGGAATAATTATTCATTTTAATRATCTTTAGCTCTCCACGAGGCAGCTAGCAAGAGGCACACTGAGTTGCAGGGGAGTGCAGAGCTGCAGGGGCTGGGCTGAGTGTGGTCGGTGCAGAAGCAACTCCCTGGGGCCAGCGTCTCCTTCAGATCCAGGTCTTCATAGGACACGGCTTTGATCGGCACTGTGCTGCCTTCTGCCAAATGTGACAGACCTCCGAGGTGCAAGGGAGGAGAAAAATCTGAATTTGAGACTGTCCTTAAAATCACATAGAAGCAGAGGAAAGATMTGGACAAGTTAATTAGCAAGTGAAAGGAAGATACATCTCTGGGAACATTTCTGGTAAAAAGCAAGCAGCGGAGTTCTGGTAAAAAGGCCAAATTTTATCGAAAGGTTAATTGGCTGGGTCTTTAGGGTAGCCTTCTTCCCCTCTACGCTCTGCTCTCTGTTTCTAGGACCTCTTCTGGGAAGTGGTATTTTGTTCATATTTAAAATCCTGCAGATGGTGTTTGAGTTACTTATTATTCAGGTTATTCTCTAACACACAGGCTGGGCCCCTGTTGCTCCTCTGGTCCCCACTGCACGACTGCTTCCTTCAGCATCAGTGGTGGAAAGGTTGAGGACCCAAGGGCTCCGTGATGACGTGGGGGAGAGTCTCAGATAGGAACTGAMGAAGGTTTTATTCTGGGAAGCGTGTCGGGAAGTCTCGCAGCCCTTGCTCTCCATCCCCAGGTGCCTCCTAGCAGCTTTAGCTCTGGTTTGACGCAGGAGAGAGAAAACCCCTGAATCTTGTGGGTGATCTCGAGAAATGCTGCAGGTACATCTCTTGGATGCAGAGGGAGTTTCTGGTGGATAACCAGGAGACGGGGGATCCTGCGGSTCTGAATGAGAAGTTGGGTTTTGTTTGTGTGATGAGCGCCTGGGGATTTGAGTGAGGGATTTGTAACAGTCAACCCCACGTCTTCCAAAAGCGCCACTTGGGATCTCAGAAATCATGAAGCTGACTTTAAAATCATGTTTTGTACAAAAAAGAAATTTCTTTTTCCTTGCTTTCTGCTATTTTAATACTTCAAGGTGCATGTGGAAACTTGGCTTTTAAGCTTTTTCTGCCCCCCCTCAGTATTTGGTTAGTATGGTGAAATGCCAGAACAGAGGTCTGAGCAAACTGTTGAACCACAGTGTTGGTGTTTAAGGATCAGCTCGACTAACATCTCTTGGGAATAATGTGGTTTAGCTGTGTGCCTTAGGGCTGGGGGTGGACTAGGCGGTCATATGAAGGCCCTTCTAATACTGTTTTTAAGATGAAGACTGGAATTAGCTTTTTGTTAAATGAAACCAAGTGTTTCTCGTTTGCAGGATTCCTGGAGCTGGGGCATTTGGGAACATACCAACCAAAATAATTTTGCTGATGGATATAAACGTACAAATTTAGCAGTGCTTCTCTGARATCTCACGTTATTTGAAGGCAAGCTCTGCCCTTTCCCCTCTACCTGTTTAAATCCAGGACTGGAACCAAAGGCATACCTGTCTGAGGTCTGTGCAAATATAGATCAGAGYGGTGACCGGAGTGGCACGTTAGGCTGGGTATGTGAGCAAGTGTGTGGTCAACGCTCATTACATTGCATAAGGGTGTTTTTTTCCCATGCTCAGCTTCTGCACAGGATATTACAGAASTGCCTTATTTACACAGCAGGCTGAGAAAAGCCAGTGGATGTTGTCATAGCTCCAGTGAAAATAGTTTTACCCCAAGGAGTCAGTAACGTTGTACTTCTGGCCAAATAGACACTTTGAGCAAGAGAAAAGAGGCAGYTCTCTGAGTGTGCTTATTGCACATATTCATAGGAGCGGATCAGATGCCAAAGGACGCTTTGCAAGGCTTTCTGTCTCTTCCCTTCTGCAGTCTTTGCAGGGAAGAAATCCAGTGGCCAATGGAAAGTGTGWACATAATCATTAATATTTTTCAGGCTCCTGGGGTAGCTAGGGAGCAGCAGGAACCCTTGCAGGAATGTGTGGGCATCCAAAGTAGTCTTGGTCTGGGCAAGCTTATCCTGTTGCAGCTTGGCCCTTGCGTCTTCAGGTGAGAATTTATCCAGGTCCAGGGCCAGATTTGCTCCTGACATAACTCCACAGATGCCTACAATGAGTTTGAATTGAMATCGTTGTGTCCAAAGGTCAAAACTGGAGAATCAATCTGCAGATGTGATGTGTGTCTGTGTATTGTTCTGGTATTTTGTATGAACACACACTCCCCCGTAAGGCTTGGATCACAGGAGATCCCTTACTGAGGATGTTTGTTACCAAACTTGTGGGAGGATTGTTAGATGCTGAGATTTCCAGTATTGTATTAGWGCTTTATAGGAGGCATTGCTGCTGGGTTTTGAGATGAGCCAGAAGAGCAATGTAACACCAGAACAGCCCCTTTTTGAATGCTCTTTTGATTTGAATCTGCAGAAGATGATGYATTGTGTGTCTCTCCGAAGGCAGCAGAAGGTAAAAGTGGAAAATTACCTTTTCTTGGCTGGTTTAAGATTGTCCATGGGAGAGCATTTGGTTGAGGGTAATTCTCCTGGTCCCACGTTTGCCCTGTGCTGTATGTCTGCGTGGAGTTGTAGATGCATTTGCAGCTCATAAAATGAAAGAGAAAGTTCCTGGAGTAAATGTTTATTTCTTTGCGATGATTCATGATGCTGGCAGGCAGTTTTGGACATGTTATTCCAGGTATGAGAGGGGCTGTGTTAGAGGGTAACTGAATTCAGCTGAGGTTCTGTGGCTTGTGCTCTTCACTTGGTCTGATTTTTGAAGGCAACATTTTGTTCTCCGACATTAAGAGTCTGAAGTGAGTTGTTCAGCCTCTGCTTCTGTCGCGTTCTTTTTTTTTAAAATGGGCTCTGCATGTTAAYGTTAGCAAGACAGTATTGATCTCTTAAGAAGAAAGTGTTAATTTTGCATTTGCCTATCATTCAGCTGTGCGTAGGTGGTGATAATCCCTGTTAGTCTTTGGACTTGCTTTTCAAATGTCAGTCTCTGCAATCAGTGTGATCGCACTGCTTAGAAGCAGGTATTTTGGAGACAACTTTACCATTTCCTTTTCTGCACCAATTCTGGGGAATTGCATTTGCGGCCTCGGTGGGGTCAGGCTCTCTGAGATGATCTCCCCGAGCCGTGGGAAGGTCCAGCATTTTGCCTYTTTCTCAGGAATATTGTTCCTCCAGGCTCTCTAATCAGCATGAGTTGGTACTGCTCTTCTGGGAATACCTCCGACTGTCCTTTAACCTGCTGAAAGGGGAAAGGACCTGCCTGGCGCACGTGCAAGCAGCAGCTTTGGTGCTGTTGCTGGGCTTCAGGTGTTCAGTTGTACTCACTCGCCCAGAAAACAAGTAACTTTTGTTATGGGAACACTTAAACTTAAACACTTAAGGTGCTGCTTAAGGCTCCCTGGGAGTAGTAAAGGACTGCTGGCTTAGACCGGCGTTGAGAGCACACAAGAGTCTTGCAGTCTTTAGTTCAAGACTTAAAGGAAGTTATTTTGATTGTGAAATTTCTGGATCCGATGYTGGGTTAGAGGCCTGCTGGCTTGTGCCGACCTCAGGGGCTCTCCTCGGCTGTACCCGCTGGGAACAGCCCKGTGCTGTCGGTAGGGTGAGGGGGGCTAACTCAGCGTTTGTATGGTCTGAAGATCCTCCTCTGGCCCTGCAGCTCCTGGGAACTGGGGGGCTACACCTCAGATCTAGATCAACAACGGTGGTATCTAATGAGGGTGATCCACGGCTGCCTGCTTTGGTGTTACCTATTTCCATTTGGAAGCGCGTGGTCTCACCAYGTGTTGGGCAGCCTGGTCTTCTGGCCAGACCAGCTCTGCCAAAGATTCTTGGGTAACCCTGGGGAAATTACTTCAACCGTCTGTGCCCCTTTCACCATCTTGTGAAACCCTTTCTGTCTGTCTTTTGGTCCTTAGATGAGAAAGTTTTAGTAAAACCACTCAACTTTGTGTATGAAGAAAGGACTTGGAACAGGTTCTGGAAAACTTATTGTGCTTGGATCTTATGTGAAGTAGGCGCAAAATGTGGTCGGCACTGCGTAGGGGTAGTTCTGCTTGAGGGTCGTTTGCGCAGGGGATTTCTAGTCACAAGGCACGGGTTCTTGACTGGTTGCATGTTTGAGGCAGAAAATAGTCTTACTACTTGCATGCAAAGCTGGCTGATGCTTCCCGTCATAACTCGGTTTTCAGTCATGTCTGGGCAAAGTACCTCATTTTTGTCCTGAACAAATGTGCTCTTATATCTTCTTTCCCAACCTGGCTGAATAGAGGCTTGAAAAAAGAAAATCTGTAGAAATCTCAGCTTTGGCCTGAATTGCTATGCAGGATGCTGGCAAGAATTTCCATAGTGTTAGGCTGTGGCTTTGCATGGTCTACTGTCAGAGGTAGCTTTTGGGGAAACACTGGCTTTTGGGCTGTCTGCTGTTGGTTTGCAACCATAAGCATTTATTTTTTTTTTTTAGTTCTGGCAATGGCTGTTGCAGGTGGGGAAGTCATTTCTTGGGAAAGCAAAGGCAGGTGTTTCCTTGAATGTGAGTTYAACAGCAATATGCTACCTTAGAAATGTTATGACTTGTAACCGGCCTGTATTTCATGGGCAAACATCATATTAGATCAGCATGATCAGTCCTGTAGCTCTCTGTGTGCCAATTTTACCTTCAGGGAATGGCTGTCCTTTTTAATGATTCATTAGCTTTAACTAACTGCATCCCATGAATACAGCTGGCTGGGATGGGGGAGGGTGAGAATTCCATCGCAGGTGGGGGTGCTAGGAAAAACTGGAGTGTCAAGGAGGAGATGGTGTGGGGTGAGCGGGGGGCTGCCGTGATGGGGCTCGTCTGGCAGGGGATTGAGTGGGGCAGCTCCAGCCCACGGTCAGCCCRGCACTGCTGCGGTGTTTGAAGGCAGTGAAGCTGCACTCTGGATTTGGGTTCGGTGCAACGCCTTTGAAACACGTAGCTTTAGGGGGGAGTAGCTGAGCAGGACCTCTGAGGGTTACAGGTGATGCCCCTCATCCGTCAGGGCTGCCTCCAGGGCTCCGGTGAGTGGGAGGACTTTGCAGCACAGCAGACTCAGTCCCTGAGGAGCCCTAAAGCCAAGGCAAAGGGGAAGGTCCTGTTCACACACCAGCTCAGAGGGTGAGACTTGTGCCCATATTTCCCTGCTTTAATTTGCTGCCTGGGCTCCTCCCTCTAAAAGCCTCCGGATCCTGTCCTTGTGCCGACTCCAACCCCATTGCCTCTCGGATGTTTTATGTCCTCTGAATCAAGGGCTTGGGTTTTGTTTTATTTTATCTTTTTTAATTTTCTTTGAAAGGTTAAAGTTTTTTTTTAATGAATGTGTTTCCCCGTTGTTTCCTTCCTGCATGTTGATCTCGTACCCGCTGTAGGCATGACGGCTATTCTGATGTCAGCCGCTGGACTCCCCGTGCACCTCACCTGTGTGCCGCAAGCTGCCAGCACCCATAAAGCCACTAARAAACACAGCTCAGTTAAGGAGGGGAGGAAAGTGTCCAAGAAAGGTAGTTCCTGCTCAAACTCTGATATTTGCTTCCATCTCCTTCTCTTTATCTCTCTGCACTTGTTCTGCCTCCCTCCTTTCCTCTTGTCTCTCCCCCCACCCTCTTGGCTCTTCTGATTTGACTGATGATGTTCGTCCCATCAAGGGGAGAAGCAGGGCACATCTCCTCTGGCCTGCACAGTCTCTGACAGGCTGTAAAATAAGATGATAAAGTAGATCCTGTCCTGTGGTAGCTCTGCTCGTTTCCATCAGTCATGAGAGCTGGAGCAGCCCGGTTGTTCTCTGCGCATGTCAGAGACTTCTGCAGCCTCCCCCATGGTCCCACTACACCCTCTTGGGGAGCCCTGGGCGTCCGCATACCAGGATCTTCTCTGACTCATTGGTGGGACAAGTCTGGGAGCTGAGGGACCATCAAGGAGAGCATTTAATCCATACATGCTCTCAAGAGAAGGTTTGCTTGTGAGCCATGCTTGTCACGGTTGAGTCATGGGATGAGAAGGATCTTCCAGACAAGCAGGCCCCTGAGTCATACAGGGCTTTCAAGGTCAAAATGCAGAGGACTTGTTCTCTCCACCTCTGTCTGGGGTGGAAGGGAGTGGAGTGGAGTGGAGTGGAGCCCTCTGTGGTTGATGTGCCCTGGCAGGAGAGGCCGGGTTGCCCCAGCTCTCCTGCTGAGCTGAGCCACCTCCAGGGCAGGGCCTTCATTTCTCCTCTTCATATCTCACTGGCATCCTACACCCTTGCCCTTGCAGAGTCGGTTGGCTCCCAGTTTAGAGCCTTGGTCCCATCTATGTGTAGCAGCCCTGGGACTCTGGGGGGGTAGGTGTGAATCTGGTGTAGCTGTTGAGGTCGTTTGCCAACCCCAGCACAGGGGTCCTGGGGTGGTCAACCACCACCAAACCTAAAGTGCTTCCCCCTTCAGATAAGCGAAGGGGGGACTAGAGGTGAGGGGGTGTTCAACATGGAGATGCTTCCGTTTAAGAGAGAGGGAAGAGCCCTGAGGTGGAGGGGAAGAGGCATCTGGCTGTCTGGGGAGTTTGTTGGTGCCAGTGTCTCTCTTCTTGGAGTCTGTGCATGCAGTGAGGAGGCTTGATGGGGAAGTGAGGTCCAAACCCGTCCGAAAGAGGCCGGAAGGTTGGTAGAAGGAAACTAGAAATGAAATGCAGAGAGAGGTATCTTGCGGAAATGCATTATGGAGGGAGCTGGGAGGAGGAGATGCAAACGATGAGAAGGAGGGAGAGAGCAGATGTGGAGTAGGATGTGTGATAGAGGGGGAGGAGAAAGCAGGGGGCGGCAGGAGAAGCAGCGAAGAACAGGAGGAGCAAAGGAAAATGGGAGGTGAAGAAGAGCCGAGCGGAGGTGGGTAGCAGAGGAGCTGGATGAGGATCTCGCTCCGCGGAGCCAGCTGGCAAGGCAGTGGGGTAACGCCAGCTCCTGGCGCTTCACTCCCGGCGCGGGCAGCATCCGTGCAGCCCTCCGCAGCTGGGGACGAGGGCTGCGTGGTGGGGACACCCTGGAAACTGTGCCGAAAGGGAGCTGCGGAGAGGCCAGGCGCTCCCACAGAGGCATTGCCTTGCCCCTGTCGCTGGAGGAGCCTGAAAAACTGAGGGCCAGGCCTGCCATCGGTATTGGTCACCTGCTGCTGGTTAATGACATGAAACTAGCTGTAGTTAGGGCAAGGTGTGGCCACAGACCTGCTGCTCTGCAGTGCAGCTGGCTGCCGGCTTCTCGGTGGGGTCTGTCGGTAGCAGCATCCAGCCCCTCCTCGGTGCGGAGGAGATGCGGGTGCAAGCCACCGGGATGCTTGCAAGAGTGGGATGTTAATAGGAGGGTATGTCTTGCAACTTCTGAGCAGGGTGGGGAGAGCAGCAACGCAGAGCGTGAAATGGGGAGGGTGGGACGTGGGCTGGGGGGCGAGAGCCGCACGCACCGCATTAGGTACCCGCCGGGGGAGCAGAGGGGTGACCCCATCAGTAAGGCCTCTTCCTCCACAAGATGCTGGTTCATCAGCATTTGCTGGAGCACACGTGTGTTGCCTGCTGGGGCTGCTGAGCCGCACCTTGGCCAAAGGCTGGGTGTGCTGGGGCAGGGCTGGCACCAGCCTGGGCCCCCGGGGGTGTCCAGGCAGCTGGCTCAGCCCCAGGGCTGTGCCCGGTGCCAGCCCCGAGAGCCAGGCTTGGGGACCTGCCTGGCTGCCACCTCCCTGCCAGCTCACCAGTGCCACCTGCTGGGGCCAGGACACCTCGGGAGCGGAGAGGGGACACCAGCAGGAGGGATGGGACAGTGTGTGGGGAAGGGGCACCAAGCAGCTCCTTCTCCCATCTGGCACGGCAGGATTTGTCCTAGCCATCCTCGTCCTGCTCAGGATGTGCGGCAGAGGAGACGTGTTGCCAGCTCTGCCCTTTCCAGTGCTGACCCGTGAGAAGGGAGTGCCTTTCTGTGTTCTAGTTTGCTRAAATCTCCCCTCTCGCTTTAGAAAGTGGGGTCCTCTTTGCTGGGCGCAGGGAGGCTGGTGCTGCAGAGTGCATGACTCCTGGGATGAACAGGGTGCTCAATCCCTCCTAGGAACAAGCTGTGTTTGTACAACACCCCTCCAGGCTTAGGAACACTACTCGGCAGTGACAGTGGTGAGCCTGACTTTTGGCCAGACTGTTCTTTTTCCCTGTACAGGCCCTGAAGCTGTCAACAGGCAGAGATGGCCCTGTTTTTGTGCCCTGAATTTCTGCATCACATGCCCTTTCCCCTCCCACACCCCTCCAGGTTTTTCCATCACAGAGAGCCCTAGCCAGAGCTGTGCATCCAGGAGGAGGCCATCGGTGTGCTGACTACAACCAGCTGGTGCCAAAATGGTGGTGGTGGGTGCAGCGTGCCCCTGCCGACCCCCTTCTCGCTCCTTCCTGCTGCTGCAAACCCTGGCCCCGCGCAGATTGAGGCGACATTGATGGAATTGCGGCCAGCTTGGCGAATAGCTGGGTTTTGTTAAACAAAGGCGCTAATTAGTCAGGACTCATTAACGTTGTTGCCGTTCTGGCAGTGATGTCTCTGGCGCAGACGAGTGCTGCGCTGCGGGTGCCGCAGGTCTCGGGGAAGCCGTAGTCTCCGGGCAGGCGCTGCGCTATCGGATCTGGCACGTGGCCTGGCAGCGTCTGCCATCCGCATGGATCAGCGCCGCCTTCCCGCCGGCCGGCACGGCTCCGCGCTTCCTCCGGCTGCTGCGGCCGCTGCCTCGTGCCAGTGCCGCTGACTGTGCGCTCGGGGCGGGCTGAGCCCCCGCCGGCTGTCCGGGAGGGAGGCGAGCAGCTTGTCCGGCTCTGAGCGCTGCTCTGCTGCTGGGGAGTGGAGGGAGAAGGCGTCGTTTTGAGTCTGTTGTGCCACTTGTTACCCTTCCAGCTGATGGGATCACCGTCTGCTTTTTCCCCTGGCTTGGAGGTTCCCCTGCACATCCTCTCTGGGGTGGGCAGTCGTGCGCAGAGTGCTGCGGTCGCGGAGGGAGAGGAGATGAGCGCGCTCGTCCTTCCCTGCCGAGCAGGGTGGGATCTGGCTAGGCGAGGGGAGGAATCCCAGCTGACCCTGATTGCTCCCCATATGTCCTGTCCATCCGCAGCTGGGACTGCGGACTCTGCCAGTGCCTATGGGATGCGTAGGACCGGGGAGCCCCTCGGAGTTGGGGGAGCTCACTGTTCCCGTGGGGGAAGGAGACAGGCTGCAATAACAGGGGTGCTCTGTGTCAGGATCAGAGCAGCCTGCTCGCTTGGTTAGCCTGCTGAAGTGCTAGATGTGGAGAAGGCTGTTTTTAACACCAAATCTCCTCTCACCTTCCTGATCTCTGGACAACCGTCTTGAGCATGAGGCCAGTAGGTCCAGCCCTTGTAAGTCCAGGGAACAGAGGGCAGAGGTGTGACTGTCCATGGCAATAATGAGAAACAACCTGTGTCTGGCCTGCGTAGGGTATCAAAAAAAAAAAAAAAGTCTGCTGTTAACCATATGGCTCGTTTTGGGTTACAGAAGGAGGTATGTTACTGCTGCAAGCATTTGGTTGCTGAGGAAGGATTCAAAACACATCTGTTAAATGTTGCCCATGGAAAGCCCTTGATTCAGCAAGCAACTTATTATCTACAGGGAGGAAAGGGAAGCATTAAAAAAAAAATAATCGTTATTCCTTTCTTTGTAAATGAAAGAATGGTAAACATTCCTTCACATCCCAGATAAATCAATAGCACAGCATCGTGCCAGCTGGTGATAAACAGCATCGGTTGATTCTGCTGTTGCATTTTCAATCCGCTATTGAACCTTGAAAACTATGGGGACTGAACACAGACTCTGCAAAGAGCTTTCTTGTCCTCACTCTTACCTGGCTCTGCACTGGGATTTTTGTCTCCTTTCATTGATTTGATTCGAGTGAGCCTGGCCAGTTCTTGGGCAAGTCATCTCTTCGTTTTTCTGAGCTGCTACAGAGGAAGGAAAGTCAACAGCAAGAGAAATGCACCGCAGGGGCTGCAGGGAAGGAGCATCCTCCACCATCCTGAACAAGGTGAATTGCTCTAAAGCTGCTCAGAGCTGCTGTGCAGGTGGGAGCAGGTGAGCCGGGGCGTTCTGCCAAGTACCGGGCAGGCGTTGCTGCTGGCGTAACACAGCCGCTCCGCTCGCTTCCCTTGCTGTCTTCACCACCTTGTCTGTGCATCTTTTTGGCACTGTTTTCTCCAGCCCGTAGCCAGAGGAGACAAGAAGGTCACTTCAAAAAAGAGCCACATCGAAAACAGAATCCAGATGGAGGAGRACTTGGCGGTCAGTCTGGCAGGCAGCACGGGATCCTCAGGAATGGGAATGYGGCGGTCATCATGATCAGGTACTCRTGGAAGTGGATGGAGTTAYGGTGGGTAGCAGCTAGCCCTGCTCACACGGTCCTCTCCAAAACCTGCAGGGCAGAAGCTGAAGCCTCCGTCTCTCATGTGACCGTGAAGGTCTCTTGCTGTTGCAGACCAGAGCCTGGTTTCGACTGCCATGCGTTGAAAGTGCCACCCCGCGTTTGCCAGCCTGGAGCGGGGACATCGCAGAGCACGCAGCTGGGAGGGTTTYGGGCACAGTAAGCACCGAGCTGAGCTCTGACAATGAGCTGAGACAGTCCAGACTGATCGCATCCCCTTGCAACTCATTCCTGGCTGGCAGCTCTTTATCCGCTGCATGCGARCAAGGTCCCAGCCGAGAGGATTCCTGGACCCGTTTCTCACGTTTGGAAAAGGCAAGGCAAGGAGCTGCATTCCCTGTGGGGTCTGGTGATGAGGCCTTGAAGCAGCTCCTGGCACTGTTGAGCTCTTGGCCTGAGAGCTGGAAGGTTGGGGCTTGCCCAGGCTCCTGTTTGTCTCCTGTTCTTCTTGTGACAGTTCTTGGAAATGCTTTTCCGGGGGATTTTGGCATGCCCCTGAAGTGGAAAACACCTGCTTCCGTGTTGCTCTTTGGCTTAATACTTATTTTATCCTGTTACCACCTTCCTGACTAAGGGTCTCCAGAGGGTGATCCTTGCAGCCCTGCTCTGCCTGAGGTGTCAGGCATCTCTCCTCCTGCCCGGCACCAGCACTCGGAGGGAGCATCCCATCACCTCGTGGGCTCCTTCTCTTGCTCTGTGTGCTCAGTCATCCCTTCCGCCTGCTATTGCTGCCAGAAATCACGTGTTTCAGGATGGCCAGGAATCTCCTTCTGAAAATAACTCATCTTAATGACTGTGTCTTCGTTTAGGAGAGTCCAACTCCCAGTTCATCAGTCTTCCTTAGCTAAACAATCTTCCACCCACGTTAGCGCTCTGCCTCACTCTCTTCTGTTGCCCCGAGCTAGCTTGTCTGCAGTGAAAAGGCATCTCATCCCTGGTTGCATCTCGCCCAGCCGTCTGTGCTGCAGGGAGACCTTGTGTTCTCTGTCGAGGTGCCCCCATAGCACTAGCCCCTTGCAGAGCTGGCGTTCACGGGAACGAGGGGCTCCTACATGATGCAGGATCTGTGCCATCCAGGTCTTTGCCTGTTTAATGGCACCTGTGGCATGTGAGCAGTCATTCCCTTCTGCTTCACCATGTTTTCCTCTACCATGAAAAGTGGTTATCCAGAAAATAGCACCCACCTCTTCCTGCTGGTGACAGAGACTGCTTTTTGGGGTGGCAGAACAGCTTGGTGCTGGCTCTGGTGTGACTGTCCCTTGATGCACAGCTTTTTCAACCACAGAGGCAACACTTGTGAACCCTCCATCTTCCTTGAAAGCCCCAAAGTGGATGGGGAGAGCTGAAGATGYGTGTCGCGCAGGTACACCCACAGCTCTGATGCCTGGCAGTTGCATGTGGCGATGCTCTGCGTCCACCTGGGAGCGTGGCAGTTTGGAGTAGGAGTACCCTCTGTGCTGAAGTTGATGTCCTACAGCAGCTTAGAAATGAGCTCAAGGGCAAAGCTCTTTGGGGCAGTGTTGGAGTACAACTCCTTGCGAAGCCTTGGGGTGTTGGGCACGGATGTTTGTGGCCTGTCTGGCTGTTGCTAGCATTTCCTTTGCTCCCTGAACTGCCCCAGCGGCTCRGCCGGCCAGGATGGAGGAGAACGGAGAAGGAAGAGCTACGCCTTTGCCAGCCCGTTCGTCACAGCATTGCTTTCCCCTGATCTCTCCCAGAAGTAGATTTGGGAAGGAAGGGCGAGGTTCCCCCCGAGCCAAGTGACAGGTCTCTCTTTTGCCTCCTGCCAGGTGGAGTCATAACGTCACTTGTGCAAATGTTTCCTTTCCTAGACTGGTGGAAGAGCCTGGCAGCCTCCGTGATGGGCCTGATGACCGGTAAGGGGCTCATCTCCTCTTGCCCGGGGCTGGGCACCGTGCAGAGGTGTGCGATGCTTGCTGGCTTAAGCCAAGCCTTGCTGGGCAGCTCTGAAAGGATGGGCTGGGAGTTGAGGTGGCTGCTGATGCTCTCAGCGGTAACTTGCTTTGGGTGTTGTTCGTTGCTTAAATCCCATAACACCTCCGAGGGGACCAGGCTGCTGATGCTGGTGGGCTGCTGGAGTGCCCGTGCCTGGGTGGATGGGGAGCAGGGACTGTATTTAGGAAAATGCAAAGGTATCAGTGTCGTGTGCTGCAAATAGGGTACCTGTTATAAAGCTGRTTTGTTTTATATACCCTGTGACTTGCGCTGGGTCTTGCTGGATTTGAGTATGCGGAAGTTTGAGAGAAAGGCTGCTATTTCACGCTGAGGATGCGAGGCTCCTTCTGCCATACTTGAAAGAGGGCCTGAAGGTTAGTGTATCACTGGGTCTCTCCTTAYCAGGTGCCAGCTGCAGGGCTGTGTGGGAATGTCTTTTCTCCTYTGACACCACAGATGGTGTAATCCTCTATCCCACAGTGTCCTTGGGTTGAGTTTGATCCGAGGTCAAACACAAAGTCCAGCTGGGACSTGGCTGGCATCGCTTGGTGTACATGGGAAGAACTGGAGCGCAGCAGCTACAGGCRGACCCCTGGGTGGACGGCACAGGGCACCAACATCTGCCAGTGGGTGTTTCCATCTGCAGTGCTCGCGGTCCTAGGGGTAGCCATTTCTGATAGCAAAGCCTTTGCGGGGCTTGTAGGGATCAGTTGGAGCAGCCTCTTCTCCCCCTCTAACCCTAACCTTTCTCCTTGGCGTCCTGGCCAGTGACTTGCTTGTCTCCCTTCTCTCTAGCTYACCCTGCACGTGCCCGTCATACTTCACAGCATGTCTGAGTTCTTCTCCTCTCTTTCTCATCTCTCTCCTTGTGCAGCGACACCAACCGAGCCAGAAGCAGTGGTGAAGAAGTACCTGGAAGAGGTGAAGGGTTCTCCTGCCGATGAGGTGAGAGGACAGTGAAGTGACTCCAGCTTGCCCAGTGGCCTGTTCACTGGGGTGCTCTGAAAACCACGGCGATGCCTGAGGACCATCCTTCCTTGGGCATCCCGTGTAGTAGATACTGCTGCTTGCAATGGCACTGTTGATACTAGGTGGAGAGGCCTCAGCATTGCCTGAAGCCCACACRTGGTAACTGGGGACTTGTCCTTGTCAGAGGACTGTGACAGAGAAAGCATGATGGGGGTTGAATAGCTAATCCTGGCAATGTCTCCCCATTTCCCCTGGAGCTGGCTGCAGGGCCTGGGGTGGAGGAGGGAGTTTGACTTTGGTCTCCTCTCAATGCTCATAGAGGTCAGAATTACAGAATCAAAGCCCTGCACTGGAGCTGCTCTGTAGAGGAGCAGGACATACCATACTCAGTTCCCACGCTGACTGATGGCAGCTCTCTTCCTGTGCTGTCCAGGAGGTGGTGCAGTGGGGTGATACCAGCCAGATAAGGAAACCTGTCTCTTCCCTTAAACCTCAAGGGGAAGGATTGAAGTTGAAGGCAAATCTTCCTGAAGCATCTCCTTGATSGCTTCCTTGGTGGGTCAGTCATTACAATCAGCCTGTGCTCGCACTACATGRTGGTTTTCTCCTTGCTGTCTTGGACTCTAGGACTGTATCATCTGCATGGAGAAGCTGTCCTCCCCCTCAGGTTACGGCGACGCGTGCGAGTGCAGCACGATCAAGCCGGAGGCGGTCGGTTGTCTGACAAACTGCCAGCATTCCTTCCACATGCTCTGCATGTTGGCCATGTACTCCAACGGGAACAAGGTACCAAGCCGGCCCATCCCCACCAGGCCCCCTGTGCCCGGCTAACTCGGCTGCGGAGCTCTGATGCCTGCTTCTCTCGCCCTGCAGGATGGGAGTTTGCAGTGCCCCTCTTGTAAAACCATCTATGGAGAGAAAACCGGTACTCAGCCCAAAGGGAAGATGGAGGTCTCCACTTTTCCCCAGTCCCTCCCTGGCCACAAGGACTGTGGGACAATCCAGATTGTGTATCACATCAGCAGAGGCATCCAGGTGAGTGCACAGTACGCTCGCAGGAACGGCTGCTGATGGATAGCACAAGCTGTGAGAGCCTCCCAGAGAAGTATGGGGATCTAGTACCCGCTGGCAGCCCACCACTGAGCAGCCTAAGGKGCCTGGAGCCAGCAGCTGCACTGGCTGTTCTTCAACGTATGGGTGACTTGAGTCTCCTCCGTGAAAGATCTTTTCCCACTTTGAGCGTGGCCCCAGGGTCTACAACAGCCTTTCACCTACAGTAAAGACTAAKGTCTGTGTGAAGCGGAGAGGAGACTCAGGCCATGCTCACAAGGTGGGAGAGATCTCGACGTCTGGTTTCGCAACCCATGTCTGAGGTTTTGGTGGTTGCAGTGAGCTTGCAAAGGTTTGAGCTGGGTGGTCTTTTTAGGGTGTCATCAGACCATGTGGAAGAAGCTGTGGTATGGGGCTGTCTCCCACCAGAATTTAAGTAATCTGAAGAGCGGGCTTTGTATCCCAGCATGAGACCGCTCTTGGAGGACCTGTGATACTCGCATGTCCCATAAGAACAAGTCAGATACCTCATACGCATCATCAGCCATACCTTGCTCCTTTTACATGGAAGAGCTGCTTTGAGATGGACCTATGTCACATCCTGCTGCTGAGGGATTGTCCAACTCACATGAAGATGGATGTGTCTGTGCCAAATRTGTCTTATCTATTGCAGGGCCCTGAGCACCCCAACCCTGGGATGCCTTACACGGCAAGAGGCTTTCCTCGCTATTGTTATCTACCAGACAACGAGAAGGGCAGAAAGGTAAGGTATCACACCCTGATAACATGACCCTTCTCAGGTTGTCTCTTGGCCCTGCGTTGGTGGATTGGCACAACAGGGTTGCTTTTGGGAGTTGTCCTCATGATGCTAATCAGCTATTCCTAGTAGTTGTCCATGCTGTTTGTTCCTTACATGTATTTGTAACCCCTCTGCCTTTGAAGATCTTTGCTGCTTCTTCACAGCTTTGACTGTGAAGACTTACTCTCCTTCATCCCTTTACTAAACAAAATCCCATCTGATCTTTTGGGAAGACACTCCTGCCTGTCTTGGGCTATGCAGTTACAAGGGTTTGCACTTAAAACTGCTGAGCTCGGRAAGTCCGGCTGCTGGCTCTTCCCATCCCTGTTTCCTCTGGGTGGGTGTGTTTGTCTCTTGTACCAGTACTTTTCCAGTCCTGGAAGACCAGCATGTGCAGGGGATGGTCCTTCCCATCAGGGGAACCACATGGGTAACTAGAAGGCGAGGGAGATCTCTTCCAATGCTGGGATCTTTGGTTTCCTCCTGCTAGCAAGGATTTAGGCTGTTAAGCTTCTKGCAAGCTGCCTTCATGGTTCAAGTCTCCAGCTGCTGAAGGCTAGCTTTGGTTTTTCTCCTTCCACCTCTAGGTCCTGGAGCTCCTGAGGGTGGCCTGGAAGAGACGTCTGATTTTCACAGTGGGCACCTCCAGCACCACCGGCGAGAGCAACACGGTGGTGTGGAACGAGATCCACCACAAGACGGAGATGGACACAAACCTGAGCGGCCACGGCTACCCTGACCCCAACTACCTGGACAATGTGCTGGCGGAGCTGGCCGCGCAGGGCGTCACCGAGGACTGCCTGAGACAGTGAGCTGGGGTGGGGGCCCGGCTGTGCCGTGCACGCGTCGGGGGGCCCACCTCGTGCACTTATTCCTGTTGCCTTAAGTTCCTGGGTCTGACCGCCTGTCACACTGAGCAATAACACTGTACCGCGGGAGCCCTGCCTGCTCTCTACGGTCTTTTTTTTTTTTTCGGGAGGGAAGGATATTTTTGTACAAACTGCACTTGCGTCTCTGGGTGGGGTTGATGGCCACGGCCAGGACCAGCTGGGAGAGCGATCCTGAGGTGACAGACCCCCTTGTGAAGGCAGAACCTTGCCCTGGTAATGCTTGGGGACAGGAGGGGGAGAGAGGGGTGTCTTGCTCCTGCTAGACCAGCTGGAAAGCAAAGGAGGACCTCCTTCTGGTGCACCACAGCTCCCTGCCTCTGAGGCACCTCTTACAGCGAAGCCTCCTGCCCCTGTATCTCTGCTTGGTCGTAATAAACACTTCATTTCCACGGCAAGTTSCTGCTTTGCCTTCAAGCTGCCTCATGGCTTGGGGTGCCTCCCCCTTCCGTGGCCCTCTCTGGGGGACCAGCCTGCTCCCCGGAGCTGGGGACACTCGATCCAGCCAGGAGAAAGGAGGGAAAGCTCAGCTCTGCTGGAGGGACACGAATCCTTGCAGGGRCAGGACACGGGGCGCTGGTCCCGGGGGTCGGGGGTTGCAGGCTGTCAGTGCTTCACCCACTGGAGCCTGGTGGTCTGTGGCCATGGTGCTGGCAGAGGTGACCCAGCAGTGTCACCTGGRGAAGTCGCAGCCCCCTGCTCTTGCTGTGAGCCGCCATCCTCGCTCCTATCGTCCTGAAGCCCTTCTGGCAGAACCTGCCCCTCTYTTCCCCCTCTCTCAAACGAAATGGCAGCAGTTTGGGGCTGTTTGTGCYGGGTGAAGCCTCTGCAGGGAGGAGGCTGTTGAACAGCTTTGTGCTGGTGCCACCAGGCAGTGACGGCCACCTTCCTCCCGCCTCTGCTGCCAGCTGGGCGGCCAGCAGGATGGCAGCGATGTAGGGATGCCCTCCGGCTCGGAGCCTGTTCCTGCACCAGGAACTCTGCCTGGCTGCTAGCAGGGATGCCCTCCAGCTCGGAGCCTGTTCCTGCACCAGGACCTCTGCCTGTTTCGAGTGCTAGCACCCTGCGAAGGGGGCATTGCCCCAATCCTGGTGGCCTTGCTGTACGTTGTCCCCGGGCTTCTTGTCACCTGGTAGCCGAAGCCTTTCTAAGAGCTGTTTCTGGCAGTTCCCTTCCCTGTGGCCACCGGCCCCAGCTGCAAGCCCCGGGAGCTCTGCTCCCATTAAATTCCTTTGGCCCATCTGAGGCCCTGGTGCCAGCTGCCGTTTCATCTCCTCCCCAGGAGATCCGGGACGTGGCYGTGCTTCGTGGTAGCTGCTGGCTCGGCATCCTCCTGAGACCAGCATGTCCTGGACTGGCAGAGGGACAATTTTCTTTCTGTCATRCCAATATAAAAATGAAAGGTTTTTCGGAGCTGTCAAGGGCTGGAGCTTTCCCCAGTGTCCGTCCTGTGCTTGCAGCCTCCTGGTTACCCTCTGCTGCAGGTTCTAAGGAGAAAGCCCTCAAACACCCAGCCGAGTCTGAGGATGCTGCAAAATTGGGAGCTCCTTGGGAGCAGCAGGTACGTGTCTGTGTGTTGCCGAGCTCTACAGAAACGGGCTGTGTCTGCTTCTCTCCCACCCTGCTTGCGAAAGGGAGAGATTTCGAGTTTAAACCTCAGTTTCTCTCCAGAGATCATGTTCTCCCAGCAATGAAAAGAGTGAATTGAAGCGAAAATTGAGCAGCGTTCACCCAGCCCTGTCCAAAGCAAGAATTTCCTGCTGAGCGTGGCCCAAGGCATCTTCAGCAGATGCTCCCGCGCGTGAATCCGCTGGAGCCTCCCCGCGTCTGGGCTGGTCCAGGGCCGGGGCACCGCAGCGTCAGCTCAGCGGCTCATCCCTGCCTGTCACGTCCTCCGCCACGAGGACACGAGGCGCTCCTAAAATCCCTGCCGCCTCGGTGCTGAGCCCTGAGACGGCTTAGCCGGCGCGGCGGGGGGATGCAGGCGAYGAAGGGGTGGAAAGCAGCGGAGCCGGGCGCTCGGGCACCGCTGCGCGGGGAGATGCTTCGAAGCGGGTCCCCTCTGCCCTGGGGGAGCAGCCGGCGGAGGGGGAAGGCTCCAGGGCTGGCGTGGGGCGAAAGCGTGACCGTGGTGCCGGTTGGAGCCGGGAGGGGACAGACCCCAAAATAAATGCATATAATGCTACCAGACAGGTCTGACCAAAAGACTTGGGTCCCTCTGGGCCTGGCTGGAACCCCAGGGTGGAGGTTTCTCCCTTCCCCCTGCTCGTTTGCAGCAGGGTGGTTATTATTAGCCAAGCCTTGACCCCGCAGGTATGCTGGCCCAGTAGTGGGTACCGGCAGCTGAAACTGTGACTCAGTGTCCCCCTGCGTCACCCTGCCTCCCTCGCCTCGCCGGGGAGCGCGAAGGAGGGCTCTGGGGTGGCAGATGGGGGGCTGGCATGTCCCCGGGGGCACCTGCTGCTGGCGGGGACCCTGGGGCAGGTACTGCGGGGTAGGAGGAGGGGGATCAGGCAGGGACGGGAGGAGGGATGGAGGCTGCAGCTGCGCCTGTTTTTCCCCTCTGCAGCCGGACTGTGTAATCTTTGAATGCCCCATTTCCACTTAATCTGAAGGCTCGTTCCCGGCCCCTTCGGGAAGGGGGGGCAATCCCCTCCCACGCAGGAGTGGGCAGCCGCTGCCTTTGGCAAACACCGGAGAAGGAGCACTCGAACCCCTCTGCCTGGAGAGCAGCGGGGGGGGGCCCTGAGCTGTGGCACAGCTCCCATTCCAGGGTCACTGTCCCTGACCCCGTCCCAAGGGTTTGGGGGACCTTTCCCCAGGGAGGGGGGGCCATGGCACGGCCCCACTGCCAGCGAGGGGCAAGGATGGATGGGGAAATGTCAGCATGGGGTGGCCCTGGAGCATGGGTGCCTCCGCGTCCCCGGCGCTGGGTGGGACCGTTCGCCTTCAACACTTGAGGTATTGGGTGAGTTTTGGGTGTGATGGCTCCGGAGTGCTTCCCAGCCCTTGGGGCAAGGCTGGCTGCACCCAAAACCAGCCGGGYGCGGGCCCGCTCCTCACCCTGGCTCTGGGGGCCGGGTGGGCATGGGGCACCCGCAGGGAGTGAGGTCCTGGTGGGGCAAATAGGGGTGCAGCATTCGCCCGGCTGCCCCCGTAGCCCCAAAAAAACCTCCGACTCCTGCCGACTCGTCCTGGAACGTGCCTCTGGTCCCTCCTCTGTGCCTCAGTTTCCCCTTTTCACATCACAGGCTTGTGTCCTGCATCCTCGCAGCCCACTTCAGTGCCTCGGCTCCGGGGTCCAGCGGGGCGGCTCCCCGGGGGGGGGGTCGGGACCAGCGGGTGACCCAGGAGGCGCAGCCGGCCCCTTTGCCCGTGGGGTCTTGCCGGGCCGGCAGAGCCGGTGCAGGAATGCGGGGCTGGGAGGGTCCGGCACCTCGGGACAGGCGGTCCTTGCTGCGGGGGGTCACGGGGCGGTTCGTCCCCTCGGCAGTGGGACGGGGTGAGCGGAGCCGGGAGGCACGACCAGCCCCGCTGGGACGACGCCATGGAGCTGCCGTGGGTGCTGCTGGCGATGGCTGGGACGGGCACAGCCGCAGGCCTGGGTGACTTCCTTGGGGGGGACGGGGGCTCGGAGGGGCTGCGAGGTGTTTTCCCCGTGGGTCTTTGCAAGGTGTTTGTGCTGGGGAGGGGGTTATGGGGCCGGGCATGGCTGGGGGCGTCCCCCCACTGGTGTCATCCCCCTTGTGCTGGCACCGCTGGCATCCCGTGAGCCCCCACTGTGCCGGCACCGGCATTCGTGGACCCCAGCGCGGATGCGGKCTGGGGTCAGGCACTTGCCGAGCAGTGCGGAGCACAGGGTCACCCCCTTCACCGTCTGCCCCCCCAGCCCTGCTGCCCTATGTGCCCCACGTGCCCCCCGCCGCACTGCCGGGCAAGCTCACGGCCACCACCTTCGCGCTGGAGAGACCCTGCTGCGTCTTCGACCGGCACGCCAACGCCTCGGACACCGTCTGGCTGGTGGTGGCTTTTGCCAACGGTGAGCGCCCGCTGCTCCGGCACACGCTCCCTGCCGTGGCGGGGGGATGTGGGGGACCCTCGCCGCAGCCGCTCACCCCTCGTCTGTGCCGCGCAGCCTCGGCCGCCTTCAGAAACCCCCCGTCCCGGGCCGACGTGCCCCTGTATGAGCAACTGCCCACCGCCCACTCCTACATGACGCTGGAGGCGGCGGCAGCCGCGTACGCCTGCTCGGCACCGAGCCCGGCCGTCCTGCGGGTCGGGGGTGACACAGCGTGCGGGGGCCAGGGCGGCCGGGACCCCTGCAACGGGCCCCTGCCCTCCCCGGGACCCTACAGGTGAGGCTGGCGGGATGGACCCCCCCGGGTCCTGGCTGGGGTAATTCCCCATGGGGGCCGTGCTCTTGCCCCCCCCGCTGTCACCACCGTACCCATCCCGCAGGGTGAAGTTCCTGGTGATGGGCTGCCRCGGCCCCAAAGCAGAGACAAGGTGGTCTGAGCCCATCCTCCTGCGGAGAGGTACTGGTGGCACTGCTGTCCCCCCACGGCTCCCCCACACCTGCCCAGTTGGGGTGCCGGCATGTGGCACGGCATCGGCCCTTCGCCATCACCCCAAAACCCAGAGGGGAGAAGCGGTCCCCGATCTCCCCCGGCCACCCTATCCCCCCCCATTTCCATTGCACCATCCTTGAGCCCCCCCACGTCCCCCCACGTCCCTCATCCCGCCTCCTTCCAGCCAGCAGCCCCAGCACCATCGACCCCGCGCCCGCGCGCCGCGGCAGCGACGTGGTCATCATCRCCTCCATCCTCGCCAGCCTGGGGACCGTGCTGGCCGCGGCGGTGCTCTGCACCCTGGGGTACGGGGCCGCGCTCGGGGGGCGCGTCCGTGGGGGCCCTGGGACAACACCCCCTCCTCCGCCCCATCAGCAAAGAGRTGGAGCAAAGGAGACGTTTTTAAGATTTAAAAAGCCTTTGTTGTCTTAAATTGGGGGTTTGGCGAGGAGAAAGGGCCCCTTGGCGGTGGTCGGCGCGGGGGGGGGGCCGGCAGAGCCCCACGGACCCCGCKTGACGCCTCTGCTTGTCTCTCCCTGCAGCGCCGAGGTGTGGGGGTCCCTGTGCCACCGGGACTCGGGGACCGACGCCTTTGCCCACAGGTCCTACAGGACCCACCACATCCCCCCGGCTCTGCCCCAGCCCCTGCCCCCCAGCTGCGGGTGCAGCCCCCCGGGGCTGGGCTGCTTTGCCCCCCGGCCTCCCGGTCCGTGTCCTGCCAAGTAAACTCTCGTTTTACACCTTTCACCGCCTCCTCCTTGCCCGGCCRCGGGATGATGCCCACCCTCCGCCTGCTGCCCTGCTCACGCACCGGCTTGGTGCTCTGTTCGCCAGGCCCCTGCCATCGGCCACGCAGGGCCGGGAGCTGTGGAAGATGGGGGCACCAGGACCCCCAAAAACCACCCAGGGCCTCGGCGTGGTGGCACCTGGTGTCGGTGGGGGGCACATGCTGGCACCGGCGGGGTCTGTGGGGAGTCCAAGGTGGGCATGACCCAGGGGTGGCACTCTCTGCCCCATTGCCTGGGTGAAGGCTGTTACCCACTCGTGCCACGAGCGTGGCAGTTCCCGGCACGCCTCGCCGGTGGGTGCTCGGCCATAGCACACGCTCCCCCGGGGAAACGAGCCCGACCTGTTTGCCACGGGACCGTGGCCAGCTCAGGAATGTGGGCGGTTGGCGGCCGCAGGTGGGTCCCGCGGGGACGCTCGGCTGCCCGCACTCCCGCCCTCGGCACCCAGGCGCCCGCACGATGCTCCCGCTGCTCCTCCTGCTCCTGGCAACGGCCCACGGCCTGGGTGAGTCCGCCAACGCCATCGGGCTGGGCTGGGAGTCCCCGCTGTCCCCTGCTTGTGGGGTCCCCTGTGCACGGGCACTGGGACCCCCCCCCCCCGGARCCTGGAGGTGCAGGGCAGCTGGTGCCCCCCCTATTTTCGGTGCCAACCCTTGTGTCCCTGGTGTCACCTTCCTGGGTCTGCTGGCACAGYGTGGGGTCCTCTGGGGTTTCGCAGGGGCGTCCCCCCCTGGGTGGTGGCACCGGGGTCTTTGCTTCCTCTTTTCCTGAAATGTRTCTGAGCCCAAAACAGGGGGTGGGAGGGAAGCGGGGGCCCCGCAGCCGGGATGACGGGTCAGCTCCCTCCTGTCCCTGTCMCTGTCCCCACGCCGAGCCCCCGGCACCGCTGCAGCCGGTCAGAGCCACCGGTCAGGGGCTGCAGCGGGGTGTCCGCACCCTCCGCCGCACCCCCCTTGGCTTCTCGCCGCAGAGACGCTCTCGTACACACCGACCCTGGCCGCGTCCCCCCTGGGGGGCCTGACGACCGCCTCCACCTTCGTGCTGGAGCAGCCCCGCTGTGTCTTCAAAGACGTGTCAGATGATGTCGTCATCTGGCTGGTGGTGGCCACCCCCGATGGTAGGTGGGGGAGCGCCCCGGGCAGGGGTGTGCGCAGGGCTCCCCGTGCCCCCCGGGCTCCCTCCTCACCCCCGTCCCCCCCCCAGCCGTAGCCAACTTCAACAACAGCGTGGAGCCGGGGACCCCCGAACGGGCCTTCCAAAACTTCCCCGACCRCGCCCCTGCCTACATGACCCTCAACACCACCATCCTCAACTACCCCTGCCCCAAACCCCCCGGGGAGATCACGGTGCTGCGCGTCGGCAGCGAGACCGCCTGCGCCAAGGATGAGACAAGACCCACCTGCAACGGCCCCCTGCCCGGCCCCGGGCCATACCGGTGAGCCTGCTCACGGGGACGTGCCCCCCTCGGGGCCTGCCGGCAGCCCCCCAGCTCGGGGGAGCACAGCCAACCTCCCCTCCCACCCCAGGGTGAAGTTCCTCGCCCTGAACGGCTCCAAGCCCCTGGCCGAGACAGCCTGGTCGGACCCCATCACCCTGAAAAACGGTACCGCTGCTGGGGTGCTCGTCCTGCCCCTCGCACCCATCCCGCAGCTGCAGGGTTGTGGGGGGGGGGCGCGGGGTGGTGCCGGGGGGCTTCACGCTGAGCACCAGGGGTGCGGCGCTCCTGTGAGCAGCCGGGGAAACTGAGGCAGGGTGCTGCTGCGGGTCCTGCTGGGGCACGCTGGCACCGTGTGACGGTGCATTGTGTTTGCACGGTGCATTTGCACACTACCATTGCATATTGTGTTCGCACGCTCCATTTGCACRCTGGGGTTGCATACTGTGTTTGCACGCTGCGATTTGCACGGTGCAATTGCACGCTGCGATCGCCCACGAACGCACCGTGCCCCGGGTGAGCCCCCTGCGCTGCCCCGGGGTGCACACGCTGCTCCCTCCCCTCCCGCTCTCTCCCCAGCCCGGCTGCCCGGCAGCATCCCGGTGATGGGCAGTGGGCACAGCGCCGGCATGATCGCCCTCACCTCCATCCTCTCCATCCTCTTCGCCATCCTGCTGGCCGGCCTGGTGGCCATGCTGGTCTTCTCGGGGTGAGTGCCACCCCCGTGTCCCACCGCACCGCCCAGGAGCCGTGATGGGTGCTGGGCACACGGGACTGGTGTCAGAGGGTGACACCGGCACCCCGTGGCCCCCACCCTCGTCGCTCACCCCCCCTTCCCTCCCCAGCTCGGATGCCTGTGGCGGCAGCAGCACCTTCAGCAAGCAGGAGGCGGTGACGGTGCAGCGGTACAACACCCACCAYGCCTACGACCAGCCGGCTGCCCGGCTCTGAGCCCCCGCCGCAGCCCCGCGCTGCCTCGCCGCTGCCCCCCCGGCACCACACCGCCACCCCGCCTGCTCCCACGCCGGCTGCCGCCGGCCCGCGCACCCTTGGGTGCCCTCGCGATTGCACCACCGGTGTCGGTGGCACGACGCCCGCCGCCGCGGGGGCACGGCCAGAGCTGCCCCGTGGGCCGGAGCCCCAAGGAACCGTGATGGAGCGGGAGATTAAAGACCTTTCCGCGTGCTTTGCACCCGGCCTCCGCCTCCTGTTTGTGACCCCCCCYGGGAGCGGCACCCGCCGAATCCTCGCCGCCTCCCGCAGTCCTCGGGAAAAGCCCCGCAGCCCGTCCCCGTGCCCCTGTGCCGGGCCCTGAGCACCCATCCCTGGGAGGGGACGGCTGCCACGCGGGGCAGGGTGCGGCCGGGGATGCTCTGGGGTGGGAGAAGCATTTTCACACCCGGCTTGGGACATGCGGTTCGGCATGTGACCAGTTTGGATGGGGAATGAGGCCCCCCCCCGCCCGCCAGCAGCCCTGGCGCTAGGGTGAGGGGCACAGAAATGCCCCCAGGAGGAGGTGGGGAGGGTATGGGGGGGTGTTTCTCACGGTTCCCTTTGCCCCACGGTGATTTCCCGGAGCCCCAAACCAGGAGGAGGATCTTCCCCAGGCAGAGCTGGCCCAATCCTGCCCGGGTGCTGCTGATGCTCCCCCGCTAGCCACGAGATGGCAGGAGGGGACCGGCAGCCCGGGGCCTGATCCTGCACCAGGGGCGTGGGAGCCTAATCCTGCACCGGGGTGGGGGTYCCTGATCCTGCTCGGGGAGATGTGGGGCCTGATCCTGCACTGGGGGGGAGTGGGCTGTGGTGGGCCTGATTCTTTACCGGGGGCTGGGGGGGACCTGATCCAGCATTCCTGATCCTGCACCGGGGTGTGGGTCCCTGATCCTGCTTAGGGGGATGTGGGGCCTGATCCTGCACTGGGGTCACGGGTGCCCTGATCCTGCAGCCTGGGCAGGATGAGACCCCCCTGGTGCTGAGGACAAGAAGGCCAGAGTGCAGGGTGGCCATGCCCAGCTTCGAGTCGAGGCGAGGCAGATATGCATATAAACATATACATCATATACATATGCATATACATATATTAACAAGCACATATTTTTTCCGTAGGCGTCATGCAAAGGGCGGCATCACATTTCTACCTGTTCCATGGTCACAGCGCCCTTACCAGGGTGTCCTTACGCTGCCCGGGGTGGTTTTAGCAACCTGGCCCCCCCCCGCCCCGCACTGCCGCTGCCAGGAGCCGGCCTCCATGGAGCCCAGCCAAGGAAAATCAAGCAAATCCGGTGATTAACCCCTGCGGAGATCAGCCCAGGTGCAGCGAAGGGACAGTTTCATCCAGCAAACACAGGTCCCCTCCATCCTACCCCGTCCCCCCGCCACGAAACACCCGTGTCACCCGCAAAGCGGCTTCGAGCAGCTGGGGGGGTTTGTCCCCCGTCACGCGGGCGCTGCTGGAGGTGGGACATGCGGCCCCGGCCGCCTGCGAGGCTGGAGCCGGCACATGGGCAGCCGGGAGTGACGGTGGCAGGGGACCGTGCCCCGTCCCCCTGTCCCCCGGTGCGGGGGGGAGGCAGAGGGGCAGAGCTGCAGGATGGGTCAGCGTGTCCCTGCGGTGTCCCCGTAGTGTCCCTGCGGCGGCCGGGCGCAAATGCCAAGGACGGGCGGTGTCTGCCGGCACGGCCCCGAGCCCTGGCGTTGGGTGCCGGGCGAGTCCTCGAGCCGAGGSAGGTCTCGCAGGAGGGGTCCCCCGTCCCCCCTCCTGTATTTATGGCACCGGGTCCCCCAGAAATGTCACCCGTCCCTCTGGGGGTGCTGCAGCCGGGGGGGTTGCAGTGCTTAAAAAAAGAAAAAAAAGGTAAAAAAGCGAGCAAAAGGTGGTGTCTTGGGGCGCAGGGCAGCGGGGAGCGGCTGGCGCTGGGCCGGGGGCTGCAGCCCCCCAGGCTCSTGGGGGGAGCGGGGGGCAGCAGGGGCCCGATGTGGGTCCGGTCCTTAACTGCCAACCCAGGCGGGGCGCTGGGCTGAGCACCCCCGGGGCTGCACCRCCCTGGGGCCGCGGCCGGTCCCCGGGGGCTGAGCGGGGGTCGCGGCGGGGCCCACGGCACCGTGGGGCGTCCCCGTCCCCCGCGGGACCCCGCCCGCCCCGCTCCGGAGCGGCTCCCCCTCAGCCCCGCCCATACCCCCTTCAGCCCCGCCCACACCCCTTCAGCCCCGCCCACACCGTCTCAGCCCCGCCCACGCCCGCTTCAGCCCCGCTCACACCCACCCAGACCCCACCCCTTGGCCGACAGCCGATATAATCACCCAATCGCCTCCGGGGAAAGGCTTCCGGCCCCGCCCCTTATCTCGCCCTGCGCGCTGATTGGCGGCCGGCGGCTCCGGTCCGCACATGGGCTCGGGGCTGGGTGTCCGCGGGTTCGAGGCCGGCTCCGCTCCGCTCCGCTCCGCTCCGCTCCGCTCCGCTCCGCTGCCCGCCCGCCATGGCCCGGCGGAGCGCGCTCTCCATCCGCATCGTGGAGGGCAGGAACCTGCCCGCCAAGGACATGTGAGTGCCCCCGGGGGGCCGGGAGGGCTTTGTGGTGGGGGCATCCCCGGGAGAGAGCCCCCCTCCCCCAGGAGTGCTGTGGGGTGTCCCCCAGCAGGTCCCTGTGCTTTGGGAACACCCCCCCCAGGGTGGCTTTGGGGTGTCCCCCTTGCTTTGGAGGCTCACCCAGAATGGCTTGAGGTCTCCCCAGGCAGTACCTGTGCTTTGGGGGTTCCTCCCAGGGTGGCTTTGGGGTCCCCTTGCATTGGGGTGTCCCCCCAGCAGGTCCCTGTGCTTTGGGAACACCCCCCCCAGGGTGGCTTTGGGGTGTCCCCCTTGCTTTGGAGGCTCACCCAGAATGGCTTGAGGTCTCCCCAGGCAGTACCTGTGCTTTGGGGATTCCTCCCAGGGTGGCTTTGGGGTCCCCTTGCATTGGGGTGTCCCCTCAGCAGTGCCTGTGCTTTGGGGGTTTTCCCCATAGTGACTTTGGGATCCCCCTTGCTTTGGGGGTTCTTCCCAGGTTGACTTTGGGTGCCCCCAGTAGCTCTCGGTGCTTTGGGGGCTCCCTCAGGAGTGCTTTGATGTCCCCCCTGCTTGGGGACACCCCCAGGATGGCTTTGAGGCTGCCTCCCAGGAGCACCCAGTGTTGTGGGGTGCCCTCAGCAGTGCCCCCACTTTGTGGGGCTCCCCCTGTGAGCCCCCATCATGCACCCTCCACCTGCAGCTGGGTCCTTTGCGGGGAGCCCCAGACATGCAGCAGGACCCCCGGTACAGCCATCCCCCAAAAGGAGCAGGGAGGAGCCCCGGTGCTCTGGCCCCTGTCACCGTGCCGTGCCCAGCCCTGGCTCAAGCCCACCTGGCTGCGGTCCAGGGGRCTCCGAAGTGGCCCCTTGGGTTGGGCTTTCCCCCCTTGGCAGCCCCCCAAGGGCTGCCCAYGTGTCCTGGCGTTATCCTCATCGCTCTGATCCTTATGGGCTGGGATGTGGGGACAGTGTTGGGGTGGGATGRGGGGGACAGCATCAGGGTGGCCCCCAGCCACGGAGGCAGCGGGAGGCTGTTGAGGAGCGCCTGGCAGCCGGGCAGGGTCAGGGCTGCTGGAAAACCGGCAAAAATCCCTGCAGCCATCATGGAAAAAGAGGATAAACACGGAAAGAAACATGACTTTTTTTTTTTTCTTTTTTTCTTTTTTTAAATCCCATGTGTCAGGGCCTGATTTTTAAATCCCTTGGCATAACTCCCTGCTGAGAGCTTGAACCAGTGCGAGGAGGCTCTGGTTTTTAGGCGGCTCTGGGTTTTAGGAGAGCRTGTTGCAGAAAGCTGCTGTGCGATAACTCCTTGAGCGGAGCTTTTCGGACCGGTGGCTTTGGGACGCGGTTTTGGGCAGGGAGAACGGCTGCCCCGGCGGGGAGGGAAACCCGAGTGCCGGATCCGTCACGCTCACCTGCCGCCGCCTGACCTTGGCCGCGTCTGGCCGCCGTCCCCCTCCCCTGCGGACGGGGGCTTATGAGATCCAGTTCCTCTGCCCTGGCACAGCCTTTGGGATCGCTGCCGGTTTCCCCGGAGGAAATCCATCTGYGGGGTGTCAGTGCCAGCCCCGGCCGTGTTTGCAGGTCAGACCCTGCTTGCAAGCACCCATGGGTGATGGGGCACCCCCAAGCCCTCGTGGGGCCCCCCAGCTCCCGCAGGATTCAGCCCAGGGAGTCGCAGGAGCGGGATTTGGCCGATGTTGCTGTGGTTTGTGACACCCCCCCGGTGCCACCGGCAGCCCCCTCCTCTCCCCCGGCAGCAGCGGTGTGATATCCCCGGGGTTTAGCCCAGGCCACCGCTGTGCCCGTGGGTCTCCCACCTCCTCCCAGTGTAGAAGAGCCGCTGTTTGTTTTTGCCTTCCGAGCCAGCGCCTGCCCAGCGCTGGGCTTGGCACCGTGCAGCCACGAAACCATGAAACTGCCCATAAAGAGGCAGGAAACCCGCTCCCGCTTTCGCCCTCCGGCACATCCCTGCCTAACGCCGGGGCCAGAACCGGGGCAGGCGGGAAGAGCCGCAGCAGCTTCRGCTTAACCCTGGGTGGGCTCTGCCCCTGTCCCACCCCCCCGAGACACAGTGGAAGGAGCGTGAGCCCCCTCCCAGCTAAGCGCTGCAAAATCCTCCCCTGCGCCTTCGTTGCAGGAAAGCAAGGAGAATGATATGCTTGATTTTATTTTATCGCCCCCCCACCAAGGGCTGGGCAAAGCGGTGCCRCTGTCTACACCAGTGAATTTTTAATTGCAGAACTCAATGCCTCAGCCCCCAGTGCTGCCTGCCGGGACGGGTGGCTGCGGGGAGCACGCATGTTTATTTCCTTCCCCCCCCCCCCCCTAATTTATACTGTGTTATCAATCTTTAAAGCTTCAGTCTTCATTTCCTCTTTTTAAAGCCCAACCTTCCCCTTTCCTAGCTCCTTCCCCTGCACCAAACCCCCAGCCCCGTCTGCCTGTGGCCGCCCGTGCCGGCGCGGAGGGGCCGGGGTGGGTGGCCGGAGCAAGCCATGCTCTGCGTAGGCGTCAGCAGGATGCCGGGTGCTGGCTGGGAGCCTGCAAGCCTTATAAATCTCTTCCCCTGACATCTCCCGGGCACTGGTTAGCATCCAGGGACGGCAATGCCGTGCAGACGATGTCATCCGGTGCGGTGCCGGGTTCCCCGCCTGCCTTCGCCGTGGGGATTTATCCGCCACTGRTGCAGATCGCAGGCTCCCCAGCAGCTTGGGCACCTCTGCAGCCGCTCCTGCAGCCTGTGGAGGACGGATTTTGGCCACCCTGTGTTTTAATCCTCAGAGAACACGATGCCCCAGCGCTGCAAGGGCAGCTTCGTGGCTGGGGACGTGGAGCAGCCCGTGCGCTCGAAACGTCCCTGTGTCGGGGACAAGGTTTTCCTGCTGCTGGCATCGAGGCAGCTCCCATCTGAAGCCTGTCCCGCGTTGCTGGGCACGGCTCAGGTGAGCAGATGTTCCCTTGCTGCCTGCGTGCTCCCTGCCCGCTTGATGGTTTGCATGAGGCAGGAAATGTCAGCAACAGGCTCTGGTTAATGGCGCTTCATCCACCGCTCTCATTAAAACCCTCTCAGGAGGGCGGCTGGAGGGGGGAGCAGGCAGGCGGAAAGCTGCTCTTAGCAACCTGCCTGCGCTGCCAGCACCACGCCTGGCCCAAAATGGTTGGGGTGCCTCGGGATGGGGATGCCAGCGCGGTGCCCGGGATGCACAGCCCAGAGAAACCCTTCACAGCCATGTTTTGCAGGGCAGGGAGTACCCCAAACCCTTTTAATCCCCCAAACTCTTTTAATCCCCCCAGCAGCTGACTCTCAACCTCCCTGGTTTTGGGATGGGGAAATGGCTCGGTGCTTGGGGTCCCCAAACCCCCATCCGTGCGCTCCCCCCTTTCTCCGGGACACTCGCAGCTGGCTGACGAACGCCGCCGGCACCGGCGTTAATGAGTAACCGTGCTCAGAGCGGCTGCTCTGTGCCGGCTGCCTGCGGGACGGGAGCCATAACCTTTCCACCCTCTTGGCCAGCACCCGGGTCCTGCCGGCTCCTCTGCCTCCGGCCGGAGCCCCCACTCCTGCCTGCAACTGAGTCACCTCATTTCTGATGAACTGGGGCAATAAGCTGTAAAACGGTGATTTTTTTTTTTTTTTTTTCCTGGCAGCGGTGCGGGGCAGCGATGACTCGGGTCGTCCCCGGGGAGGAAGCGGTGTCAGCATCGTGGCGGCTGCCACCAGCCCGTGGCAACCGTGGCACGTGCTGCCTGCCCTTCTCACCCTCTGCATCACCGGGGGTGTCCCCAGGGATGTCCCCATCCCTACGGAGGTGTCSGGGCTCTGGTTGCGCCCTGGGGCTGGCACAGGCTGCTGCGGCCCCGCTCCCAGTGCGTGCAACRGGGCTGTGGGTGCCTGGAGCCATTTTGGGGAAAGGGTGGGTTTTGTTTGTTCTTTGTCTTCCTATTTGGAAGAGGAAAGACACTTYCAGCTGCCAGCAGGATGCGGGGGCCGGACACTGTTTTCCCGGGCTGGGAGCAAAGCTGGGGTCACCACGTGCCTGCAGCCATGGCCAAATCCACCCACCACAGCTGCTGGCTTCTGGGGGTGCCTTTGTACCCCCCACAACTGCCCCCCAGCACCCCATAGCCCTGGRACGTGCCTACAAGGGGCACCTGCGAGGTTCCCCCCTCTGGGGGGGGCTTTGCCAGGGCTGAAGGCTTTGGTCGCCCATGACCATGAGAGCCCCGYGGGGTTGGGGCCGGGGGCCRGCGGGGTKGGGGGGCCGGCGGGGKGGCCGGCCGCGCTGACGGGGCCGTGCCGTGTCCTTCCAGCACGGGGAGCAGCGACCCATACTGCATCGTGAAGGTCGACGATGAGGCCATCATCAGGTGAGCGGCTCCATGTCCCTGGCTGGTCCCCAAACCTGCCGGCACACCCGGCTCCTGGCGGTTCCTCCATCTTCACTGCTGCAGGCACTATTATAATTATTATTATTATTATTGCTCCCTGCTTTGGGCTGAGCTGCTCCTCCAGACACAGACCGCGATGTCTAACGGCTCGTGGCCACCCCCCACCCTGTAACCCACCCGCCGTGTCTTGCCAGCCCAGAGACACAAGACAGGACAGGGACAGGGACCCATCCCCTGCCCCAGCTGAGGGTTCACAACTGTGGGTGCTGCCCCCAGSCAGGTGTCACCGAAAGCTGGGAAGCTCACAGGGCTGGGGAGGTGGGGAGGGCCCTGGCGAGGGAGGCCCGTCCCCCCTGTCACCGGTGCSGTCTGCCCCACAGGACTGCCACGGTGTGGAAGACGCTGTCCCCGTTCTGGGGGGAGGAATACGAGGTGCACCTCCAGCCCACCTTTCACAGCGTCTCCATCTACGTCATGGATGAGGATGCGCTCAGGTACGGGCAGGTTGGCTGCGGGGCGGTGGCTTTGGCTTCTTGCATGCTCAACCCCGTTGTAGACACCAGAGAATCCACACCTGGCCATGCTGGCTTGGGCTTTGGGACACAAACGGGTGAAGTTATTTCCCAAGGTTATTTTCCAGCTGGCAGCAAAGGGTGGCTGACGTGCTCCATGGGGACAGACACACCGTGGTGGCCCCCGCCCAGGACACCCGGGTGCCTTTTTCACCCCCCAAAACGTGTGGCCAGGGCTGTCCTGCCTGGGGCCCATGGAGCGGGCGGGCTCTGATCCCATGCCACCTCCTGCTCCCGGCTTTTGTTTTCCAGCCGYGATGACGTTATTGGGAAGGTCTGCATCACCCGGGACATGCTGGCGGAGCACCCCAAGGGTAGGAGGATGGGTGGCCGGGAGGGTCCCAGGAGGGACCCATCTCCCACCCCTGCGACAAGCCAGTCCCGAGGGTCCTCCCAATGACCCCCCCATGAGGGTGCCCCCTCTTCCCACAGGCTACAGTGGCTGGATGAGCCTCAGCGARGTGGACCCCGACGAGGAGGTGCAGGGGGAGATCCACCTGCGGGTGGAGGTCCTGGGGGGCCAGGGTGGCCGGCGGCTGCGCTGCACCGTGCTGGAGGCCAGGTGAGGAGGGGACACGGGGGTGGCAGGGGGCTGCATGTGGAGCTGGGGACACGTACAGTGAGTCCTGGCTGCTCCGTGACTCAGTTTCCCCACTGTATCACAGTCTTCTCAGTTATCCTCCCTCGGGTGCAGGGCATCCTCCCCACCACCCAGCAGCTGAGGGGGGGCCTGGGGCAGGGTCCACCTCGGCTGCCGCTCTTTAGGGCGTGCATCTTGAGACGCTGGGGAACCGAGGAGGGGAGAGGGTGCCGTGGGTGCCCGTAGGTATTTTGGGAGGATACTGCCAAATTCCCTCTCTTCTCGGCAGGGATTTGGCCAGGAAGGACCGGAACGGCGCCTCCGACCCCTTCGTCCGCTTGCGCTACAACGGGAAGGCGCAGGAGAGCACCGTGAGTACGACTTCAGTTTATCGTGATCCCCCAACCTGCCATCGGTGCAGGTGAAATCATCCCACTGGGAAGTCCGGACCTTGGCCAGGAGCCATCCCTGTCCCCTGGCATCCCCAGCTTGGTGTCCCCAGGGGGGTGTCAGATCCAGCCGGCAAGGGGGGATGAAGCCGTTGCCTTTGCAGGTGGTCAAGAAATCCTGCTACCCCCGCTGGAACGAGACCTTCGAGTTCGAGCTGGCCGAGCCCGCCGGGGAGAAGCTGTGTGTGGAGGTGTGGGACTGGGACCTCGTCGGGAAGAATGACTTCCTGGGCAAGGTGAGCCCCCAAACCCCGTCACCGCTGCGGGGGGTCCTGCCCGGCTGCCCACCCAACCTCCTCCTGCCTTCCCCTCCCAGGTGGTGTTCAGCGTCCGGGGGCTGGAGGCGGCGGGGCAGGAGGAGGGCTGGTTCAGGCTGCGGCCGGACAAGTCCAAGCCGAGGGAGGACGAGTGAGTCTCAGCACGGGGGTGTCGGGCTGTGCCATGGGGGGTCCCRGTGCCCACAGGGGCAGGGAGGGGGTTATTCCTGGGAAGCATCATCCCTTTGGAGGGGCAGCTGCTGGAAATGCCCTTGTCTGGGAGCAGGGGGCAAGTGCAGGGCAGCCCCACCTGCCTGCCCAGGCTTTCCCGGGCTGTCGGGCCACCTCCTGCTTGGTGAAGTACTCCTCCAYCCATCCCTTCATCCACCCACSCTGTGYTCCTCCTGCAGGCACCGAGGCAGCCTGGGCTCGCTGCGGCTGCAGGTGAGGCTGCGGGACGAGACGGTGCTGCCCTCCCACTGCTACCAGCCCCTGGTCCAGCTCCTGTGCCAGGAGGTGAAGTCGGGGCGCCAGGTGAGTCGTCCATGCAAAGCCCTGCCRGGGCACCCACCTTCCTCCAGCTCTCTGCCGGGGCATGTGTCTCCCTCGGGCCATCACGTTGTGGTGCCTCTTCCCACCAGGACGGCCAAGTGCACCTGGTCACCCTCCTGGATGAAACCACCACGGCCGAGTGCCGGCAGGAGGTCGCCGTCAACTTGGTCAACCTCTTCCTGGGCCAAGGGCTGGTCAAGGAGTTCCTGGACCTGCTCTTYGAGCTGGAGCTGGCCAAGCCCTGTAAGGCTGGAGCAGGAAGCAGAGCCAGCAGCTTCCAACCATCTCCTGAGGTTGCAAAACCTCCGGGACCTTGTGTGGTGATTTTTTTTGGCGTGATGGTTGAGTTTCAGCCATCACGCTGTACTCCGGGTGGGAAACTGTTGAGTTTATCCTGAGCAACTCGGGGGCTGAGGTTAGGAAATCCCCGTAACTCCCATGGAAATGGCCGGGGGTGGAGGGCACAGCCTCTGTAAATGCCCCCCATGATTGCAGCTGCCTGGTGGGTGACCTGTGGCCGTCCCCCAGGCCGCAGACCCTCTCCTGTTTTGCAGGTGAGCCCAACACTTTGTTCCGGAGCAACTCCCTGGCCTCAAAGTCGATGGAGTCCTTCCTCAAGGTGCCACACCGCCCGAAACCTGCTCTTCCCAGGTCACCCTGGCTCTGGGCTGTCCCCACTGGGGCTGGTTCCTGGGGGGAGTACTGGGAGGGCTGGTGGGGCTGTGTCTTCCCCTGGGGCTGGGAGGTTGGAGAAAATCCCCTGGGTGACCCTTACCGGGGAGCCTGGGGGTGTCGGGTGCCAAACCTGCGGCTGTGCCACCCATCACCGTCCCCTGCGCGGTCCCTYGGCAGGTGACGGGGATGCCGTACCTGCACGCGATTCTGGGACCCACCATCACCCGCGTGTTTGAGGAGAAGAAGTACGTGGAGCTGGAYCCCGGCAAGGTGGAGATCAAAGATGTCGGGTAAGGGGCGTGCAGGGCGGCTGGGAGGGGGGGCCCCGGCCATGGGGCTGACAGTGCCGGTGCCCGCAGGTGCTCGGGGCTGCACCGGGTGCAGACGGAGGGCGAGGTGATCGAGCAGGGCCGCCAGCACCTCCAGTCCTACCTGGGCGAGCTGCTGGATGCCATCGTCARGTCGGCCCCGGCGTGTCCCCCCGTCATCCGCGCCGCTTTCCGGCAGCTCTTCCGGCGCGTYGGGGAGCGCTTCCCCCAGCACCAGGTTGGGCTGCGGCGGGAGAGGGACCGGGGGTCAAACGGGGACATCCCCAGGGGACAGGGTGCACTGGGTGCAGTCCCCRGCTTTGGTCAATGAGGTCCCCTCTTGGGCATGGGGGCAGCCCCCCAGGGAYGGGGCGCAGGGGGACAGCGGGGCCGTGCTGCACCCAAACAGCAACCCTGGTGCTGGAAGCCAGCCCCTGTGTCCCTGGAGCATCGATGTATGCGGCGCCCGGGGCTGTCCCGTGTTGGGACAGACCCTGACACGTCTCCCCCCGCCTCGGTCGGCCGCAGCACGCCAGGTTCGTGGCCGTCACCAGCTTCCTCTGCCTCCGCTTCTTCTCGCCGGCCATCATGACCCCCAAGCTCTTCCACCTGCGGGAGACGCACGCCGACGCTCGCACCAGCCGCACGCTGCTGCTCCTGGCCAAGGTGGGATGGGGCGGGGGGACACGAAGGGGGGTGGCGGTGTCACCCAGATRGGGTTTTTGGGGTGCCTGGCTGCTTCCCGGTGATGCCACCGTCCCCGGGGGTCTTCAGGCTGTCCAGATGGTGGGCAACATGGAGCCGGCGGCGGGGCGGGCCAAGGAGGCCTGGYTGGCCCCGCTGCTGCCCGCCCTGCAGCAGGGCATCGCCCAGATGAAGGACTTCATCACCCGGCTGGTGGGGACGGAGGAAGAAGAGGAGGAGGAGGAAGGTGAGGGGCGGCCGCTGGGCCCCCCYGCCACGGTGGTGAAGGAGGGGCCGCTCTTCGTCCACAAGACGCGGGGCAAGGGGCCGCTGCTCGCCGCCGCCGCCAAGAAGCTCCACTTCTGCCTCACCGGGGAAGCCCTCAGCTTCGGCAAGAGCCCCGGTGCCAAGGTAGGGGGGTGCCGGGGGGGCGGTGAGGGGAGTGGCGGGGGGGGCTGGCACTGACCCCCTGTGTCATGTCCCCCCTCATCAGCGTAGCGGCACCATCGCCCTGGCCGACATCCTCGCTGCCGAGAAGGTGGAGGAGAAGAGCTTCGGGAGCTCCCACGTCATGCAGGTGGTCTACGTGGGCGCAGGCGGGCGGCAGGAGACAGCCTACCTCCAGTGCAAGGTGGGACGGGGAC
>JASVER010000060.1:5163533-5184007 GCA_030449065.1 Oceanodroma leucorhoa | reverse complement strand
CAACGAGCTGAACCAGTGGCTGTCGGCCCTGCGCAAGGTGTGCGTCAACAACCCCCGCGTGCTCCGCGCCTACCACCCCGGCGTCTTCCGCGGGGACAAGTGGAGCTGCTGCCACCAGAGGGAGAGGACAGGTAGCGGGGAGGGGACCCGGGACCCCCACGGGGGTGCTGGTGGGGTGTCGTCCCCCCCCCAAATCGTGAGCCCGCTGTCCCGCAGGGCTGGGGTGCGACCGGACCCGGCATGGCGTCACCCTGCAGGACTGGAGTGACCCCCTGGACCCCGCGGCGGAGGCGCAGCGTCTCTTCCACCATCTCCAGGGCCTCCGAGGGACCCTCAGGTGAGCCCCAGCCCCGAGGGGGACCCCCCTGCACCCCCATCTCCTGCCAAGGGCCCCTCCTTCTCCTCTCCCTCTCCCCAGGGAAAAGTACTGGGAGCTGCTGGAGCTGGAGGATGCCCAAAATGGCCCCCGGGGTGAAGGTAGGTTTGGGGTGTGGGGGGATTTTGGGGACGCTCTGGGTGGGACGTGTCCCCAGGGGTCAGGGGGGGCACCCTTGAGGGGTGCACGGTCTCACTGCTGCTCCCCCGCCCCCGACTCCCACAGGTGCCCCCCTGCCCGAGGGGCTGAGCCGGCTCTTCGGGGTGCTGGGGGACCTGGAGGGCTGCCACCGCCTGGCGCAGCCCCCGGCCCCCCCGACCCCCACCCTGCTGCAGCTGCAGACATGAGGGGCCCGGTGCCCCCCCACCCGGGAGCGGGGCCCCCACGGCTCGGGGACCGCAGCGGGGGCAATAAAGGCACTTTGTACCCTGCAGCCCTGTCCTGTCCGTCTCTGGTGGGGACGCTGCTGGCCACGGGGCCGGGCACTGGGGGCTCTGGGGGGGCAGCACGTGGTGGGGGACTGGCCGTGGCTCTGCTGGTGGCACTGGTGGCTCTGCTGGTGGCAGCACTGGTGGTGCTACCAGTGGTGGCACTAGTGACATCGCTGATGGCCCTGCTGGTGCCATTTCTGGTGGCACTACTGACATCGCTGATGGCCCTGCTGGTGCCATTTCTGGTGGCACTAGTGACATCGCTGATGGTCCTGCTGGTGCCATTTCTGGTGGTCCTACTGGTGGTGGTGGTGGCATCACTGGTGGCTCTGCTGGTGGCAGCACTGGTGGTGCTACTGGTGGTGGCACTGGTGACATTGCTGGTGGCCCTGCTTCTGCCATTTCTGGTGGTTGCAGTTGTGGTTTCTCTGGTGTTTCTGCTGGGGATATCGCTGMTGGCGTCACTGGTGTTGGTGCTCCTCATGGCATCACGGATGACATCACCGGTGGCCCTGCTGGTGCCCTTTCTGGTGGCACCAATAGGGCACTGATGGTGGAACTGCCAATGGTTTTGCTGCTGATCCCACCAATGATGGCGCACGGTGTAACTGGTGCCACCACTGCTGGTCCCACTGGTGCCGTCACTGCCGGCACTGGTGACATCCCTGATGGCCCTGCTGGTGCCATTTCTGGTGGCCGCGGTGATGGCACCAATGGTGGCTCTGCTGGGGGGGGGAACACTGGTGGTGGTGCTCCTGATGGCGTCACCGATGACGTCACCCCGGGGGGCGGGGGGAGCAAGCCTGCGCCGAGTCCTCCCGCCCGCCTGGGGGCGCTGTGGGTGCCGGAAGCGGGCGGAAGTGACGCGGCGGGCGGCGGGGCGAGCGGCGGCGGGATGAACGCGCCTCCGGCCTTCGAGTCCTTCCTCCTCTTCGAGGGCGAGAAGAAGTGAGCGGCGGCGGGGGGCGGCCCTTGGTCGGGACGCAGACCTTGCTCAGACCGCGGGGGTCTGGGGGGGAGGCCCGGGCTCCCCGTACGGGGAGCCCGGGCCTCCCCCCCCAGGCCCCCGCGGTCTCCAGACCTTGCTCAGACCGGGGGGGTGGGGGGGGGAGGAGCCGCTCCCTGAGGCGCTGAGGTAACGGCCTGTCTGTATCCGCTCAGGATCACCATCAACAAGGACACGAAGGTGCCCAACGCCTGCCTGTTCACCATCAACAAGGAGGACCACACGCTGGGGAACATCATCAAATCGTGAGCTAAAGGGGGGGAGGAGGGAGGAGCTTTTTTCCTCAGAAAGTTTAGTCACGGTGTGGTAGATGTCGTCAGGGCAGAGCAATTCTGCCTTTAAAAGTGAGGGAACAGCCTCCACAAACACGTTCATAACGCCCTGTTTGAAAGCGTACTGGGAAASCCCATCAGAAACACGGCTTTTTTGATATTTTTTTTTTAATATAAAAAGCGTTTGTATTTGTGCTGCGTGGTTGTTCACTGCTGCTTTTCCGTTCCAGGCAGCTACTGAAAGACCCCCAGGTGTTATTTGCAGGATACAAGGTCCCGCACCCGCTGGAACACAAAATCATCATCCGTGTCCAAACCACCCCTGATTACAGCCCCCAGGAAGCTTTCACCAATGCCATCACAGATCTGATCAGTGAGCTCTCCCTCCTGGAGGAGAGGTTCAGGGTAAGTTTGTTTCTTTTTTTCTTTAAAGTGTTTGAGGTTGTTGCAATTAAAAGTTAAACAAAGGGAGGGKTAGTAGATCTTGGAGCTGCTACTTGGGGTCAGTAAATTCATTAAAGCCATGCAGCATCGCGTTAGCTCCTGTCAAGGCATGGTGGAGCCTGCCTGCTCTTGGGGGTTATTTGCCTGCCCAACAAGGGTTCAGTGGGTGCTCTGTAGTTCCCCAGATGGCCGGCATTAGCATTGGTTTTCTCACAGTCATCTTAGTGTAGAAAACGATTTTCTATTCTTCCAAGTGTTTTTCTTTTTTCTTTTCTGGGACAGTATTTTTTTTTTTGACCACTTCTCAATGATTCTGCTCAACTGTGCAATCGTATTTATTTAGCCTGATTTTTTGAGACTTAAATCTGCCTGAAAGGTTAGTCAGACAAAACCGGGGGCGGGGGGGGACTATGAAGAGGGTACTGTCTGTGTAGTGTTCTCTGATGGGCTGGTAACGGTAACAGTACACTGCTGTAAATATGTTTTGATTTTAAGTATTATTTTTCTGGATTGTGTAGAGACTTCTACTGATGGTTTGTGTTTCTTCTTGTGTTTCACAGAAGACTGGTATGAATGTTTAAACTGATCTCCTCCAGCTCAGTAACAGTTCTTGTCTTAGTGYACATATTTTTGTTTGTGTTTTACAGGTTGCCATCAAAGACAAACAAGAAGGAATTGAGTAAAATCACCCCACTTAGAGCGGACTGTACTTCTGATGTACAGTATTTAAACCTCCATTCATGGCAAMTATTCTCCTCCTTGTCCCACTTATGTTTTAATTTTTGACAGCAGCAGTGATCTTTTGAGGGTGGTTTTGTACCAGACAGGCAGGTTGCCAGGAGGAGGTATGTCTTGTTTGATTTGATAGATAAGTAAGTCATTAAAATGATTTCTGCTTTGCTAATTGGAGCCTTAAGGCAAATATTTGTACTGGGCTGTTGGTGAGTTTATTGTGAGTGTACTTCCAGAATAAGAAGCTGCTGAGTGATAGTGGTAGATGAACTCTCTGCTTTTCCTTTTCAAGAAGTCTAGGCACTGCCAACTGAACTGGTATTTTGTTTTATTAAGTGTCATTTCTATAAAACAAATGCACAAATTGTGAAAACTTACAGTAAAAGAAACCAGATGTTTACAATGACTTGATGAGTTTAACAAACTCTTACTTTTTTTTTTTTTCTCTTGCATGTGATAGCTGGTCTAGAAAACTTCATGGTTACATGGGTAACAGTCACTAATACTGCACTATTTCAAAGCACGGGAATGAAACTCTGTTACAAGGAACTATGACTTCTTCCAAATTGCTGTTATGTTCACACTAGTTAGAACAGCAAGGTAAGTAAAAGTAGGGTCTGATACCACATTGTTTATTAGGACTTCGGTCAGCTGCTCCCCGTTCACTTGAAGCTCTGGCCACTTGAGAATCTATGAGGAGAACAGAGTTTGGGTAGGAAAGGAATGGTGGTATTGGCTTTGAAGCTGGGAGGATGTTAATTACTGCAAGGCCCGGTTTGAGGACTGGATCTCTGTGGAAGCTGAATAAAAGGTTCTTCCCCTTTCTGAGGGAGGTGGTGTAGCTTTATCATACTGCTCCTAAAGGAGCAGGGTTTAATGCAGAGGGACTTGATCAGAAAGGAGAAAGCGAAAGCAGCTGCCCCTCAGTCCTGGATGAGCTGACTGCTGACTTGGGCAACACACTTCCAAAAAGTTTATGRAATACTAGGTCACCTCATACCTATATATAATGTAGCTCAAGACCAGGCTCTGGAGTGAGAGCGTGTGATTGTCCTTTCAGAGCCTCCATTACGCAAGGGAACAGTAACTGCCCAAAGGAGGACTATCTCTGAGGGCAGGGAAATACCAAGCCAAAAAAAAAAGGGCAGCGTGAGCATACAGAAGCAGCAAGCCCTTTCCTGCATGCCGGTCTGCCAGGGAACAGCTGCTCCGGCTTCCCTTCCCTGGGCCTGTCAGGGAAATGGTGTCTGCATGCTTGTATTCTCAGGCTCTCCAGTTTAACCACCAATTTTTAACCGAGGGCCCTTCTGCTAGGAAAAGTTGCCAAGCTGCAGAACGCAGGAGCAAACAGACGTGTTTTACAGCTCCTAATTCCTGTCATAATCATGTTTACATGAGATTTGAAAGATGGCCTTGGTCACGTGCTGGAGATACCGCTTTTAATTGCTTGTGTGTGTTAGGTAGAGAAAACACCAGGCATGCTCTGGTGTAAATCTGCTCAGGAGACTCAGGACAGCTGCACTGGGGAGGGAGGGAGGGAGGCCCAGCTCAGCCCCAAAGGGTAAATGAGACCTACCTGTGTGGGAGGGATCCTCTTCTCTGAGCGTTTTCCCTTTGCAGAGCTCCACGTTGTGGTGTAGTTTGAGAGRTTGTACAGCCACACACTTCCCTTCTCATCACCACAGAACACGTACTCTTTTGCTGTAAGACAAAAGAACCGGCTGGAAAATGAGTGTGGAACTGAGTCTCCACACCTCTATAAAGCAGAGCTCAAGACAGTGCTGAAGGATCCCAGGAACGATGTCACAATTCTCTTTCTAGCACAAATATATTATCTACCTTGCTCTGAAAAAAACTCAATTCATTTAAAGATAAATCAGCTATTTCACTCTAGTAAGAAAAGCTAGTGATAAATGTTTAAACGTTTGGCATTTCTTCTGACTTTTTCAGACTTTTTGGTTTTGGAAAGTGGCAATCCRATCAGGTTTGTTTATTCCTTGTTAGGCTTAAATGCCAGCTGCCCTGTGTGTGGAATTCCTACCCCTTACTTAAGATGCAGGAAGCATTAAAATGGCTCTAGAAAAGCTACAGGGCCACGGCATCAGCTCTGTCTGCTTTGAAGACCTGTACAAGGAAMACCGTGTTGGCACTGTACAGCTGGTGTAACGCTGTAAGCCTGAGCTGTTCCCCCCTTGTATGGCAGCTACTCTAGCTGCATTTATGTATTACTTATCTTATTTATATACAGCTGGTGCTGGGCTGTCACTGCACTGTACTGGAGCTGCAGTGCAGGGAGTTGAGGGCTCTTGCTTGCAGAGGGGAGACCAGACACGCTCCCTCTGACGGGGACTGAAATCCAGGCCTCTGCCTCTAACTATGGGCTCCTCCGACGGGTGAAAGGGGAGGCACACATGACTATCCGAAGTAAATCTTCACCTGTGCGGCCATCTCTGCTACAGTGACCGGTACAGCCTCGCTGCTTGCCCCGAGGAAGGGTGCTGCCTACCTGGGCAGGTGCTGAGCGTCAGGTAGGACAGGTCAGTCGTGGACCACTCAAGCTCAGCTAGAATGACTGTAGATACCGTTCGCTGGCATCCTTTCCCCTTTGTGTCAAAAGACCGACTCCAGCTCCATAAGTATATGCACCCCAGTTTAGAGCTCTTGGAAACTAGGGAAGAAAGATGGGAGAGGCTGTGTCAGTTGCTGAGAAGCAAAATGYCTCAAGACAAAGGCTGGCCTCTGGTGAAGGTGCTCCAGCCAGACGGTGGCTTTTAAGACGTGGGACCTGATACCAGCAGCAACTGTTTCCACCTCCTTTACCTTACTTCAGGATAATTGGAGGCTGCAGAGGGATTATCAATCCCATGCTTATGTTCCTGAACTGTAGAACAAGCATAAGCTATTCAGAAAGACCCAGCCCATGCTTTAAGCACTCTCCCAGATGTGGGAATCCCCAGTTCCCCTGCAAAAAAATACCGCTGCCACCAGCCCTTGAGCAGAAGGAGCTCGCTTCCCTTCCACTTCAGCACTGCTCGGCCAAGTGTGCTCTCAGGGATGGGTCCACCTGATTTCCAGTCCTGCTCAGACATGGGTTTGCACCTCTAGCCCACATTTTAGGGAACGGTAAGTGACTTGGGGAGACAACTCCATTCTGTGTAGCCCCCAAAAATCTAAAGAAGAGGTAGTCACACCCCGTTCAGTCCCTCTGCTCATCACGCTGGCTTCAGCCTGCCACATGCTGAGGTGCCTGACTGTGTTTCTGGATTGGGCTGTTGTGTTCATACTCACCRACGACATCATCATTCAGAAAAGCCAAACCGTCAACCCTGTGAGATGTTGTCATGCCTCCATCCTCACCAGGAAACTGGAATATGGCTTCAAAAGGCCTAGAGTAGGGGGAAGGGTGAAATGARTCAAGTCCTGAAGGGGCAGCGGTGGAAGGGCACTTGGGTACACAACCCAGGAGAAGGAAATTCATGTGTTAGCGAGTGTCTTGCCAAACTCAGGTGAATTCCCACTTGAACTTAGCTTTCGGCCACCGGGGTTTATTAATATAGCAGAAGCCCGTTTGCTTAAGAGACTGCTGTTGTACTTAATCTGTTTCTGTAGGCATCAGGATTAGTATATGTCAGCAGGGCATGACTTCATTTGCCTCTTCCTTGTAACTTTTTTCTGTGCTCCCACAGAGTGCCAGTTTCCTGGGTAACCTCACGTACCAGAAGCAGGGTAGGCCTTGCCGTGAGACTGGAACTCGAGCCAAGAATTTACACTCCCTTAAGTTTACACTCATGTCGGCCTTCCTTCAATGCAGCCCGCATCACTTGTAGACTGCAGCATTAATACAAGCTCAGGGCTGCTAGCTCTGAACACTCCTTTAGCATTATGCTAGTATTTTTTCTTGCCACTACGGGAAGGGGACTGTGTTTTAAGTTTGGTAGGACATGCTGCTTTTCTGGCTCAGATCTCCTTGGTTTAGAAATAAAGCCTTCGCCAGGACTACCTGCTCTTGTTATGGAAAGCAAATGCATGCCCCCAGCTTTTGGTTCTCACCTGCTTTTTTGTTCCTTATCCAGYTTTATATTCCAGGCAAAGCAGCCACCTTCACAGCCAGCCAGCAGGTACTGATCTGGGCAGGTGGGGACCAGGGCAATCCGTAAGGGAATAGCGAGCGCTTCCAGCACCAGCAGCTGGCTAGAAAAAAAAAAAAAGAGAACAATCAGTTAAGTGGTGCTGCGACATGATAGTTATAGGCTCCTGGACTGGCCACATCTGGTTTTTGAACCTTTACCTTGCTTTGAAATTGTAGTCACAGTCTGGAATCCCAATATCCCAGAGTGCAATTCGCTTGTCATAGGATGCGGCTGTGGGACACAGAAGAGAAGCAGGTAGTGACACCGCTGCTCATCTGACTCTTCTCATGCTAGCTGGCAATTCTACCTGTGTGACAGGCTGTAACACTCTTAAGCCTGTGGCATCAGAGAGCTCATTAAAGCACAGTAGCAGCCACCGAGGCTCCTGGCTCAACACCACTTCACAGACATTGTCAAACATGCACAGTCAGTAATTTGCATTCTTATCCTGTGCTCTAAGAGGAGCAGCTAAAAGAAAGTTTGTCTCCTGGTGTCCATTACTAAGTTGTGGCTTCACAAGGTCATTAATTAGTGCCCCTTTGAGCTCATGTTTCTGGTCATGAGTTCTAGTGGAATCTAAAATATAAGCTCCAACCTCTACTCTCAGGCAGACACCGCTTTATTCCACATATCCACGGCTTACTGTGTTCACATCCACAGCAGCTCCCATTGGGACAGTTAGGCACTGATGTGAAGTGTGAAAGACASTTAATGTCTTTGTCACCAAGCTGATACACTGATAGCAGAAACAATCCTAATAGATTACTCAGAGTAATCTGGATCCTAATCAGATGGTATCCCTCAAACTCAGAGTAAACGGGTTGGCATCTCCAGTCCCCRAACAGGCATGCAAACACTCTCACTTTATTACTATAAATTCTTCTATGCAATATAATGAGCCTTGCTGTCCACGCCATTATAAGGATGCGCTAATCAACCTCCTTATCCCTCTAGGCCTTTGCTTTTTGCACTCTTGAGCTTATTCTTGAAAAGTATCCACTAGMGAGACCTGTGTTTCAAAAAAATTCCACTTTTAATGGTTCATGTAGCACTCTAACCACTCCAGGATGTGGGTAATTGTAGGCAAGAGAAACAATGTGCTGTGGGCTGCAGGTGTGGTCTGAATGGCTCTGTAACACCTTACTTTACAGGCCTGACAACGCCGCTGCGATTTGTAGTGTGACGGTTGATCTCCTACCAGTCCATAAGGCTCAGMCTCTGTGGGCCCTACTGTGGCAAAGCTCTCTTCTACACCAGGACCTGAATAAAAATTTCTGACGAGGCACAGAACTCAAAAAAATTTTCATTTATTCAAAAGCAATTAAGCGCATAGCTCTGCTCGTTGGAAAAAAATGAAATCCAGCAGCCCATGATACGCTGCAYTGCCCCTGCTGCCATGCTGGATGAGAGCCCTGCCAGCTGACCGCTCGCTGCCCGGCCCCCAGCAGGCTGCTCTGGCTATGATTCTTCTTACTCATCCCTGCGGAACGGATCCACTGCTGGGCTTGTTTGTGGCTAATGTGTGCGTGACAGCCACCCTGAGAGCTACCGAGAAACAGGAGCTGCTGCACCTCAGCTAGAGAGTCAGGCTCTGTGGCTGAAACAATTTGTACCTTCTGTAGATTACTGCCATAGAAACTAACAATACCCTCTCYGTAACCTCTGTCCGTGCTTTTTGTATGTGTGTGCCGTCCCCACCCACACCTGCTTGCACTGGTGACAATTCCCCTTGTTAAGGAAGCCCAGCTTTTCCTACATTAAGTACTAAAGCTAAAGAGATTCTGAACCAGAGACTTACTGAAGAGGTGAGTTTCTCGAGTTGGGCTGAAGCAGACAGTAGCAATGGGCTTTTTATGAGCCTTTATCTCTCCATAGCAGAAGTCAGCCGCCACATGAATCAGTTTGATGATCCCTCTCCTCCCAGCAGCCACCAAGATATTATGAGATTTTTTCCGACTGTTGCCGATTACCATTGTGAGGGTTGTCCACGCAACAGTGAAAAACTCCTAGGATAGAAAAAAAACAAGAATAGCGTGAAAGAGAACTGCCAGCAGGATGGCTCTTAGCTCAGAGATAAGACAACTATCACAAGAGCTATTCAGGTGAAATGACACGACTATTTGAGCTGAAGCTCAAATCTTAAAACAACCCTCAGAAGAACACAAACTGTCAAAACAGGATGTTTATTCCTCTATGCCGTCAAGCAGTCTTAGCAGCCTGGATACACATACGTATGCCTGTGTGTGGACAAGAGAAGCAGACTAATCTTTTAAACTAAAAAAAATAAAATCAAACCAGGCTAAAAGGATAAGCAAGAAATGTTTACTACCYACCTTCATCCTTTTAAGACCTGTCCACGCTAATGCTTGAAACCTTTTCAGAACTCTTTGTAATATATATTATGTATACATGTACGTAATTATAACGGATTATGGTATTTCCATTCAGTGCTTACTCTTCCCACTTGCAACCTACCTCTGTAGCCACCTTATACTTCTTCAGCACCGTCCCCGTCTCACAATCAATCAGACAGACAGATTCCCCTCCACATGTTGCCACAGTTCTGGAGGAGCTCACAATGGGATCTGGAAGATGAAAAGAATAGGTGAGAAGTTCCCAGGTTCACAGATAACACATGAARACTGCAGCTTATCACTGCCTGGTGCTCTCCCAGTCTCCTGTTTTCRAAGTCAAAGAAGAAGTATGTAAGCAAGTCTCTTCCTGACAACGGAGACTACAGCTTGAAGGAGCAGGGGTCTAACGCATGGAGTCCGCTGGGATTCCAGAGCCGGGTGGTTCTGGGAATCCTGCAAACCTCTTTAAGAGCTCACCTTTCCTGGCTCCACAGTCTAGCAATGGCTCGAAGACACAGGACCAGAGCTGCGTTTTAAAATCCTCGCGGCTGTTGCCTTTACTGTGACACTGAAGAAAATGCAATGGCTCTGCACTGACATCCTCCTACAATAAACCATCCACATTTAGAAAATTCATTCCCCTGACAGCGGTTTGCCTGTGATTGCCTTGACAGAACCCTCTACTGAACACAGAATTAAACTGAGTTAAACCGAAGTATTTTTCAGCCCTTTGTGCTACAGAGAACAGGAGAGACTGAGGTGCCACCAATGCTCAAGACTCCTAAGCCAGCAGGCAACTGTTTAGAAAAGATGTGCCCAGCAGACCCCAGCAGCAAACCCCATTTCCTGCTGCAGAGAAACGTGAAAAACCCTTAAGATCCCCACTGGTCTGAGCTGAGGGGGAAACACCTTTCCCCATGCAGCCATCAGTTTGACCTGAGARCAAGTCATGCCAGGCCCATTTCAAAGAACAGGCTTTCAGTGCACCACCTCAGAGCGCTGGTCCATCCGTCCCCTGCAGGGGATTCGCTGTCTCCAGGGGGGGCCTTCCCTGATGCCTCTGAGAGATTTAAAACAACCAAAAAAAAAACCAAAACAAAAAAATGTAACTCACAATATATCTGGCCAATTATGAGCTCCAAGCTGTGTAGAGCTCTGATGAAATCTGAATGCRGCTCCTCCCACTAAACCAAGAGGCCAAAAGCCAGTCCCAAGGGGGCTGATGAACATACCTTGCCCTTGGAGTTCTTCACCTGGATCAAGCTAACAACTCCATTGTCCTGCTCCTGGCTTTTCTGTTCCCCTGCCAGCTGGCTGGATCTTCTGTTGCTATGCCCCTTGGGAAACTGCTCTCCATTCTTATGTGTCCCTTCAGCTCCCTTCTCAGGGGTTGCCTCTTTGGCTGGCTGGTTCGATGTTCTTGGTTTATCAGGAGCTGGGTCATGACACACATGACTGGACCTTCTGGGATTAACTACAGCCTCCTCCTTGGTGTCTGCCTGGGACTTGGACCTCTTGTTTCCAGAGCCTGGTTTTGAATGATTTCTTTTCCTCTTGCTGGGCGTTACCGTGACCTATAAGGCATGTTGTCAGTCTCTGCAGAAGGTTTCTAGCTTCCCCGAGATGTGCAGATGATTTTTAACTCGGAGATATTAATTATTCAAATGCAAGTACCCTCCCACGGTTACAGGCTGGGTTCCAAGAACCAGACAGCCCAGAGCTGCAGAGTTCCTAGCGGCAGAAGCTAAGGAAAATCACAGCCAGCCTCATTTTCATCTCCATTCCCATGTCCCAGTTACTTGCAATTTACATACGATGTGGAAAAACAGATCTGGCCCATGAACCGAGGGGGTTCAGTCTGCAGCCATTTCAAAGAAGGCAACCACCATCACAGTCTGGCCATGCACCAGCCCAGTTCTCTCATTAAAAATAYACCTTCCTCAAAGGAGGGGTGGAGTCAGTAGGACTAGAGCCGTGAAATCTTTTAGGTCTCCTATGAGAACGGAAACTCTCTCCTCTTGGAGAGCAACTCAACCTTCACACTGCTGTGAAAGCTTCAGTCTGGCCATCAAGAACAAGCCTCAGCTGTTGAATACAGGCTGGAGCCTGAGACTGCCCCTACAGTTACCAAAGGGTTATAAATGTAAACTGACAAGTGCTACTGAATTCGTAAGAAATAAAAAAGACATTGTTAATGTAACTGGAAAAATCACCTACCTGAGCCACGTCCTCTGCAGCTTCCCTGGGGCTTTCTGTACTTTCTTCCTCATTCTCATCCATCTTTTCCTCTGGTTCAGGATCTGTGTTTAACTCCAAACCCAGTGAATATGCCAGAAACTCTTCTGCAATCATTTTCACCTTAGAAGCAAATATGTTAAAAAAAAAAAAAAAAAAAAAGAAAAGACAAAAAGCAACAGCAGTCAAACTCTGATGCTGCTTCGCTGAGTTTTTAATATCTGCTTCCACTATTCTACGTGAATTTCATAAGTGACGGAGGAGTCCTCAGCTGACAGCCTGGCAGGCCAAGTCCTCTGCTGACATTACATGACTCAAAAACTTCACTTTGTCATGGCCATCCAGGGWACACATTTGCGAAAACAACAGCGCAGCAATGACAGAAGACAAAGGAGAGGTGGAAGCCTCAATTGTATGTATGCACATACAATTAAAACATATGTTACAAACTAAATGGTATCTTTCCCCACTGGGAGTAACTACAGTTCTGTCATTATCTTTTCTCCTTTCATACAGCTTCCATCAAGACTAAAGGTTGCCATTAGAGTTATTTGCAAATAATTAAGTACTAAGGATTGTTAATTAGTACAAGTATCATCGCTTATGAATTAAAAAACAATGTTTAATGATAGTTCTTGCAACTTGGTGCACATTTAGTCCTACTGTTTCTGTAACTGCCTAACAAAGCAGTGAAGAAAACCAGAAAAAGTGATACCACCTGTCTGCAAGAGCCCTGATACCCTGAACCCAAATCCATAGAGCATTTTAATCAAATCCGTTCAGAATCGGGCTGCAGAGTCCTYGCCTGAAGAACAGAAGGGTAAGTGAAACGTAACCTACCCGCCAGCGGGTGAATTCACTGAGAGAGCTGGGTCCATACACTACATTGGTTTGTACTGACTTCAGGAACTTTTTCTTGATGGACTTCACTTGCTCAGCTGTATATTTCTCAGGAAGCTGGTCACGGAAGAATTTTTCCCAGTGAGCAGTAACCTAGGCAGAAAGACTGAGTTTATTCAACAGACTACTACAGAAAACCAGAGCAGAAAAGCACTTGTGAAAGCATTTAAGAAGTTGCCAACCCTGAGGCTCTGCTAGCTACGTRATGGCACTGCTTCCATGTATTTTATCAGTGTTCAAACCATGACTTCAGCTAACAAGAAACCCAGTTCCTCTGAACCAAGCTTAAGTGAGTGTGACTAAGCAGAGACCATCAACATGGACCCAGAGCAATGCCTGATTTCATGCCTCTGGATCCATAGCAAATGGTCTTAAGGAGCCTTACACTATGCCCTGCTAACAGGGAGTACCTGACAGGTAACTGATTTATTATAACAGGCACGGGATAACGGGGATGTTTGAGTTTTCTTGTAGTTCAAGTGCGTGCGTGAGCAGGACTGGTGCACATGTCATCCCCATTTATAAAGACACCTTGACTCCAAAAGGCTGCTGAACTCTGGGCACAATCATGCAGATGCTCACCTATCAGCACAGTTTCCCATCTGAGACCTTCCGGTGGGTAGTAACACAACCATAAGCATTTGGACCCAACAGACATTTTACATTTAGACACAGCAGTAAGAACCGGGCAGCCAGGTACAAAGCAGTACCATCAGGGAAAGGTATCCGGGGCACAGATACCAGCACAAAATGAACAGCACAGGGGAGCATTTGGTGTCTCATTAACAGCCAACCATGCCCAGTTGCCTGGAGGATAAGAGGCTGAGCAGCCCTCACCAAGACCCTTTGAGGTACAAGGTATTACACAGATAACACTTAGCACAATAAGCCATCCCAGTCTTCAGTATTTGATCTCTCCACYGCTGCTACCCAGAAGGAATTAACAAGATCAACTAACTATAGAAGAAATGGTAAGAGGGTAAGAGTAGTACTGCACAAAACCCACCCTTTTTCATAATAGAACAATAATTTTGTTCAAGATCACAACATGCTTTGTGGGGACAATCTATCAGGAACTAAACTGTGTACGTAAATGAGTGAAAATACAGTTCCAAACATGCACAGCTGAAGAAGAAAGAACAAATCCTTGTTCCTGGTGTATATCCTGAGCTTGGTTTTGTGCTCCCCATTCCTGGGGCCAGGACAGTAACGTAAATTAAATGGGGAGGTGTATGCAGCTGTTATGTCAGCACCAGGCTTCTCCCATTTTTGAATGATGATCGGAGTGACCTGTAAAACTAGAGGGTCAGACACAGACCTCGTTGGCGCTGCTCCTGTGATTTAAACCRAAGGCAGAAGTTGGCTACACAGAACAGGTAGAGCAAATGCAAGCAGTGACCAGAGAAAGCAGCAGTAAGACGTTTACTAGGTGGCCCATACTGTGGGCTGTGCTCAGATCATACCAGAATTGTTGTTAACCATTTGATGCTTGTTTGCAACTCTGTCATTAAACCGAGCACAGTATTTAGTTACTTCTCAGGTGTTYAGAGATTAGGAAAATATCACATATCTTACCTTGCTGGTGAGCTTACGACTATTGACACGCCTCACATGATTAGCCAGTTTGGTTATGTCCTTGCCATTGAGTAGCCGAAGATTTTGCAAAAGAAACATTACTTTATAGTCGTCGTTGAGCTAGAAAGAGAAGACATCAGAGTTACAAAAATTGTACACATGGTACTTGCTTTAGCTTTAGTCCTTTACTAAAATACAGCCAAGGATAAGAAGAATACATTTAGTCAGGAGAAGCCATTTCATAAAATCTTCTCAGCATTTCCGACTTGAATATCACCTTTTAGTTGTAAATTAACGTTCTCCTATGAGTTGGGATCTTAAACTGCAGACAAAAGACCTGCCTCACACGCAGTACCAACATCCAACGCAAGGCGGTGGCGGTGTAACCAGGCCCATCTGCTCCGGCCTGAGTGCAGTGCAGGCTATTCTGTTCACATCCTTTAACTCCGAGCATCCAGTACAGAGGAAGGCCTGCCCTGCCTACAGCAAACGAATACTAGCAGGGCTTCTTCGGGTCAGGTGTGCTTTAGGTCAGACCAGCTCCCCAATCCCGTTTACCCTACAGCCACTTCTGCCAGCATGCAACAGCAAATAGGCATCTGGGGACGGCGACAGTGGCTGATGCCAGCTTAAAGCACAAGTAAAATTACAGTTTCGGATGCTTAAACTGTACRGTCAGCAGGGCCTCTTGGGAGAAGTCAGAAAACCTAAACTAGACTAATCACCAAATTTAACCCCCACATCAGAGGACCAAGTCTGCTCTTCCAGAGCACAAGGGGAACTAAAACTAACCTATAAGAAAGACACTTCTACACAGTCATTACTAGATTTTACACAAGCATGAGCAAAAGATATCCTGCCTGATAAGCTACCTAAGATGAGACTCTGGCCTGGAGAATCAGGAGTTCAAGATACCCAGATTTTAACATCTGAGTGGTTTTGGGAAGGGTCGCTTCTGCAGATTGGGAAATAGTGGCACAAACTGGTGAAGGGGCGCAAAAAGACTGGCTGCTTTCTCAGATGCCCTAACACTCGCTGCCTAAGAACAATATATAAGAATTAGGCATAACTGCTGTTTGTTTCCCCCTCTATTTAATGCTTAGCTTGTAAGGATGGGAGGTAACTCACTGTCAAGTACACATTGTTCTCGTAGGTTAGCTCCTCGAGCAGAGGGAACTGTTTCAGAGCAGTTACATCTTCCAGTTTGTTGTTGTTGCAGTTTAGGACACGCAGATCAGGCAGGGTTAGACTGTTGGGAAAYTTGTCCAGTAAATTATCAGAGAGATCTAGTTTCTGCAGATGCCTCAGACGGGAAAACAAACGTGGGTCTAAGTCTCCCGTCTTCAATTGCAGCTTGGACAGGCTGAAAACAGAAGAGAACATGAACTATCTGCAGTTCACTGGAAAAGCAAGTGCTGACTTTCACAGGATACAAGGTCCCACCTGGTGGCACCTCTCAGTCTAGCACCTCTCACTGGGTAAATCTGACCAAACCTGCTTTTTCTTGTCTGCAGCATTCCGGACTGCAAGCACACATACATGGAAAAGATGCTGCGTCTGAGCTAACAGACACCATCACAGACTCAAGTCTATGAAAGTATTTGCAGTAAAATTAACCTGCAATCCAGATAAACCTCCTAAGAGCAACAGAGCTGGCTGTGAGCAGTGAATCACCAGAAAAGTTCTTGTTTGTAGAAAAAATTACTACACCTCTAAGAATTTTGGTATTTTATTCCGTTGCAACGTAAATTCAACAAAACAAGCTGTGGCCATACAAGACACTTACTCACTACACCATCAGTCTACCCTGTCCATAGAATGCCCTAGATTCATTATTTCACTCATTTTTTAGAAATCACCATCTCTCAACTGGTGTAAGCAATATAAGACTACGGCGATTCCAAAAGGTTAGTCCTGACCTCCCCCTCACTTCACGCTGACACTTGCACTCACACAACGATGTGGCAAATTGGATCAGTTTGCTGATCTGGCTCAAAACTTTTCTTCTCTGCATTAGAAGTTAAGTTCAGGCCAAGTGCAGAGTAGGTCCCCAAATCATTTGCCTGTTTTCAAAGAACTAACTTCACAAAAAAAGTGATTTTTCCATTTCTTTTAYGGTGAATTTTGCTGCAAAAACTTCCAATGGCAAATATGGAAATCTACCTAACAAAATCCCAAGGCTGCCACCAAAACAGAAGCATTCTGTCCTGAAAGAGGAAGTGGTACAATATTTGTGAGGGGAAAAAATATACCCCTTCTCTGTAAGAAAGTGAAAACTGCATATTATGAGAAGGGTCGTTTAGATTTGATTAGATCATTTAGTTGAGCTCCAAAGGGAGCTTCTAGTCCTGGCAGCCAATACCTCTTGAGGACACAAGACTGAGTTCCTTTAATAAACMGAATCTCCATCTCTAATGATTAGTAAAAAAAGGCCTTCTAAATATAAATGAAATGTGAATAAATGAGGTAAATAAAATTAGGAAGCAAGACTGCTTCTCCTTCACTTGTCATCTCAGAAGCCTAACCAGCCAGTCAAAGCATGTAAGAAAGGTTGAACAGAATTCAGCTGGCTGCAAAGCTGAGTGTGACTACTGTGTCATTTTGGGGAGAAACTCAACACAGTGTTCCCCAAATGGACTTTCTGAAATGTAACCCTTCAAAATCATGGCACGAAGCTGCATGGAAAAAGCCACACTCTAGAAATTCACTGCTTCAAACATCTCAACATCACTTTGTTACCCAGATTACTGCAGCCTATACTCTTCAGATAAACTTTTGGGTTTCTCTCTAAAAACAATTATTTTAGCACAAGACAAACTAAAAGAAATAATTTTAAAGAGTACATATGAAACCCAAAACTCTTACATCAGCAACAAAAACAACAAAGGTGCCAGACAGAAATTGGCTAGCTCAGTCACTCGGATTGACCAGTTCTGGAATAGCGGAATTCCACTGTATTAAACATTTGGAAAGACACATATTTTCAATGACCTCTGTTAAGGATCTAAGCAACAAAATTGTTTTTAGTGGTTTCTAAGTGTGTCAGAGTTTATTCTCCCTCTCTGCAATGTTTGAGATACTAACATAATTGGATTTAGAGGAGATGGAAAGTGGTGGAGGGAGAGGAAAAGGGACAGGAAATAATGCCAAAAATATTTTTAAAAACCTCTAAAGTCCAGGCCAGAAGAGATTCTCCTATTCACRTTAAGCAATTGCTAGCAAAGACAGAAGTGTTTTGGGGGTAGGGAGTATATCTTAGGGTTAGGAAATCGGGATCCAGCCTTAAGCAGCTTTACAGAAAGAAGGTGACAGCATATATACGCTATAAATGGTGAAAAGAGGTGGTAACTGCTGATAACCTATCTAGTGAATGCAGTTCCACTAGCACTGATCCTGCATCGAGAATGCCATCTCCCGTTCTGTGCTTTGTAACCGTCTCTTTTTTCAATAAAAATGCTTAGGGGAAGAAAGACTAAAAAAGGATCGTCCAGGCTGAATTCAGCTGGAATTTTCCATGGGCCTGTCTGCACTTACTTCAGCGTCTCGATCTTTCGGAGCCTCGTAGATCTTGGAACCGCTCTTTCCAAAAGAAGTTCTGTAGTAATTTTTGACATTTTTAATCTCCACCCCTCTGCTGGAATCACTAATCAGTCAGCTATAGGATCTCTTCTCGTAACCTTCCTGGTAAAACAAACAGGAATAAGAGGAAGTCCTTTCAACTGACTCCAAAAGAGGGGAAAAAAAAGTATGAGGTTAGCTACTGATTTTGCTGCTGTGTTTGAAGTCRCCTTTTTTTACATGGTTGAAATGAAAATACCAGAAATTGTTATTACGCTGGGCACACACTCCCAACACAMTGACCCAACCCACCTCCAAAACAACAGCGATAACTCTCTTGGCTATTAAAGCGACAGACTTGCTGTAGATGAAAGCTGTCCACGGGGTGACGGCACTCGGGACTAGGACAGTCTCGCAGTTCCCTGTTTGTACCTCTCCTGAGCAACAGGGCTCTACTCCAAGAACTCCGACACGCTTTCAAATAAACAGCAACAGTAAGAATAAATACACCTGTTGTGAATGTCTTCCTCCCAAGGAAATGACACAGTGCGCTCTCTGGCCTGACCAGATGGATAGACTCTTGGCTGACAACTTCTAAATTCCCTAAGATTTTGGAAAACTGAATTAGTTACCAGAAATGTAAATACCCACCAATCAATAACATCATTTCCTCACCAAGGAAAAAAATCAACAGCATTCTGTAGGTTATTGGGAATTAACAGACGCTTTCATGCATCATTKTGGATAGGATAGTACACGCACACACAGGGATACACTGATATTTAGAATAACACCACCAATAGGGCCAAAGTAGCTTCGAGAAATTACTGGTTTGTGGCTTACCACTCTTTCTGACACAGATTCCAAAAGAGGGAAATAAAAGAGAAAAGAGCTCCAAGGCCAGGCTCGCTACTGTCTTTTTGCGTTAGTCTCACCGCTGCCTAAATGCCACTCCAGTAAATCGCGAGGCACTAAGCTGTCCTTAGGCTTGACTTGAGCACCATAACATGCCTACAGCACCCGGACCGTCRGGTTTGATGAGCAATGGGGCACTGCTTTGTTAACACCCGTAAGTAAGGACAATCCTTCACGTCCGGAATATTTTACACCAGCATAAAGAGCGTTGAGCCTGAAAAACAGTTTGAACAGCAGCTGTTCTGAATTTGATCCTTCAAGCGACAGAGTTGTCACCGAAAGCCAAACCAGAGGATCAGGCCCTTTTCTGCTGAACCTAATAAACCTCCCTAAGCTCTAGTATCTCTAAGAAAAACTTGACACCAACGACTGTGGATGTTCCCATCACCCTCTTTTTRACCACACTGACACCCCAGCCACAGATGTGTCACCCGTGACACCCCGGGAGCGGCAGGGAAGACCACGACATGACGTGGCCCCATCACCCCACCATCACGGGTGACGCTGCAGAAGGCACATGCAGTTACCCCGGGGCCTGAGGAATCCCGTAACCCAGCCTAACTGGGAACCGCCACCAGAAGCAGCCGCCGACCCTCCTCCTGCCCCACAGCAGCACCTCTCGGGGTCGGCAGTCCTACRGCAGGCTGTCGATTCAGGCCGGGCTAAGGCAGCAGAGACTAAAATGAGTTTAGTTTTAGCTACCCCGCGCCAGCCGGGCCACCGCCTCGCCCCAGCCGAGGAGAGCCCGGCGCTGCACGACGCCCGCGGTGCCACCACCGCCACGCTGGGGATGACAACGACGACGCTGGCCTGTCAGCCCATCCAGGGCCGGCCTCTTGGGTGCCAGGCGGCCCCTCAGACGGCGGCAGCCCCGGGGCCGTGCCCGGGCCGCGGGGCACCGGGCGTTGGGCGCAGGCCGCGGCACCGCCCGCGGGCAGGGACGGCGGCGCTGGCTTCGCGCCGAGGCCGCCAGGTGCGGCTCTGGGCCGCGGTCGCCGCCTCACGTTGCCCCCGCGCGGCGCCGGCCGCCCCGAGCACGGAGGCCGCRGTTGAGGGCCGGCACCGGCCGCGGCCCGAGGCGCCCCCATGGGGTGTGMGTTGGGTGGCGGGACTACAACTCCCAGCAGACCCCGCGGCGCAGCCGGGCCCTGCACCGCWGCTCGGCGCCGCTGAGGCTGCTGGGAGAGCGAGTCCGTGTCCCCCCTCACCCCCGCTCACCCGACCGACCGGCCTGCGCCGAGCCCGTGTGCCCCGCCGCCGCCTCGGCTCCGGCCCGCCCTCCCCGCGCCTGCCCCTGCTCCCCTCACCTGGAAGCGGGCCGGACCGCGGCGGCGGGGGGGAAGGAGGAAGAGGAGACGGGGAGGAAGGGCGGGGGGAGGGGAGGGGAGGGGGGCGCCGTATCCTCGGCGCAGCCGGCGGGGATGGAGGCGGCGGGCGGCGGCGAAGGGCCGAGCTGCGGCTGCAAGGGGATCCGCTCCTGCTTGCTCTGCGAGGGGCCCGCGCAGGCCGCTCCGCCCCCGCAGGTACCGGGGAGGGGGCGGCGGGG
>JASVER010000060.1:5101582-5163351 GCA_030449065.1 Oceanodroma leucorhoa | reverse complement strand
GGGGGCCCCGGCCCCCCCCCGGGGGGCTGCAGGGCCCATCGAGGTGCGGGGCCCCGAGCGGGAGCCCAGGCTGGGGACAAAGCAGAGCCCCCCAGGGCTGGGCCTGGTGGCCGCCCTCGAGCCTGCTGCCGGGGGGGGTATTTTTTGGAAAGAGCCCGTGTGGCTTCGCCTCAATAACGTTACAGATGCACACGGCAACCTCAAAAGCCAAGACAGRCCTTACCTGAGTTTCACACGTGAAGAACAGACAGGTTCGCTACAGCTTAGCCTTTCGGCCTTGGTGATTTTTATCAGCTTCCCTCATTCAACATTTATTGATATGACAAACCATATCTCTACAGCCGGCCTGAGGAATACYGACCATTAATCTCATTTATACATTTGGCACTGAGAATCATCTCTTCTTCCCCGTCTTCACAGGATAAAGACATTACTAGGAAAGAAAAGTGGCTTCAAGTGAGCAGCACAGTAATACTGGAGCTGTAAAAAAAGCAGGGAAGAGTTGTTCCCCAAAAGCAGCTGCAAAATTTCTCATGTCTACGAGAATCCTGTACAGACAGTTTTCATGCTGCAGCATCAAGGCTGCATGGATAAATCATGTAAATACCTTATCTTGGTAAGTTTTCCCCCCCACTGCTTTTTTCTTCTCCATTGTTATCTCCACAGGGAGAAGATAATTTCACTTACTGTCCAGCAACAGGCCTAGCTAAAGGAAATGAGCACTCGGAATTTGCTGGCTGGGCATTTCCATTTCCAGGGGTGTTTCTGACAGAGGAGTTCATTAGTGAAGAAGAAGAATCTGAGATAGTTGAACTGATGGATCAAGATGACTGGAAACCATCACAGTCTGGCCGAAAGAAACAGGTTTGACTTTAGAAGCACATTTGTTCTTAGATCCCTCTGGAAAAGGACAGCTGTTTTCAGTTAAAACCCAAAATAATTAGATGTTTCATTAAATGTTTTCCTTTGAAAGCTTTTCCTGAAATCAACTGCAAGAATTACTTGTAATTAAAATCAACTTCTTACAAAAATACATGATAGTTACAACAAACAGTATTTGATGGTGCATGTTCAGGCGTTAAACTTCACACCATCTCCAAGTGAAAGAAGYGGGTGTTTTGTTTTTACTTTACAGGTGAGAAATCTAATTCCAGAGAGATTAATGTAGCTTCACAGAGTCCTTTTGCAACCTGGTAACCAGGTCACTGGCAGAGATGAGAACTCAAAAGTCGTGACCGTTAGCCCTGTAGGGATCACGGCCTCTCCAGAAACACTTGTCCTAGATTTTTCCTTAACACTAACTTTTTCTCCCTCTTCTTTTCCAACAGGACTATGGACCCAAAGTGAACTTCAAGAAACAAAGGCTGAAAGCTGGCAGCTTTACCGGTTTRCCAAGTTTTAGTAAAAAGATTGTGGCACAAATGACGGCCTGCTCTGTACTAGGCGGTTTCTCACCTGTTGAACAATGTAATCTGGACTACATGCCAGAAAGAGGTTCTGCCATCGACCCACATTTTGATGACTGGTGGCTTTGGGGAGAGCGTCTGGTTAGCTTAAACTTGCTCTCAAAAACCGTGCTATCCATGTCTTGTGATTCAGAGGACAGTATCCAATTATTTCCCACTTTCGGTAAAGAAAATGGGGAACTAAGTCCCCCTGGATCTTTTACACAGACGTCAGCGTGCAAAAATTCAGGYGAAGAGGGAACCAACTGCATTTTATCCCCAAGGCTTGTTCCAAGTAAAGAGGTGACTGTTGCCATTCACTTACCCCAAAGGTCTCTGGTGGTGCTGTACGGTGACGCACGGTACAAGTGGAAACACGCGATTTACCGCAAGCATATAGAGCATCGCCGAATCTGTGTCACGTTCAGGGAGCTGTCTGCGGAGTTCAGCGCTGGAGGAAGGCATGAGGAACTGGGTAAAGAACTGCTAGAAATAGCTCTTTCATTTGAAGGAAGACCAGTGTGATCAGCAAGAGGAAGCCAGAATTGTATTTTGTTAGGAAATTTGAAAAATAAAGTACCAAATTTGTCCAACTTGGTTTATTTCTGAAGTGTGTGTAAGGAACCAGGTGTGTACAGAGATAAGCTCAATCAAATGGAAATTTAACACACAGAAGTAAGAGAGTGCAAGGAAGGGGTGGGCTGCTTGTTTCTTCAAAGACTCTCCTGGGCAACGGGAGCTTTTAGGCAAAGTCAGAAATGAGCTGTTGTATTCATTAGCTGTATTATAAGAAAATGCAAAAAGCAAGTAGCCAGTTCTTAAATTAAACCAAGAAAGAAACTTAGAATCATTAAAGTGAGCTCAGTATCAAACAGCCCTTGGCACAGATTCAGCCCAAGCCCTGCAGCAGATTTTAACCTTTCCCGGCCCATACCTGGTTCTGTCACACTGCTTTTAGCGTTGCACTGTGCCATAGGGACAAACTATCTTCTCACCCGCTTCAGATAGGTCCTTTAGAGATCGGCTCTCCAGGGGAGGAGGGTAAGCAAGCGTCTCTCCACAGATAGTACAACGCACTGAGACCTAATTAAAGTAATTATCCTTTGCTGAAGATTCATGCTCTTAACAGTGAGGATTAATCATAAATACCGTGTGTGACCTGTATCTTCTGGGACCAAAGAGCAGCATTTGCAGAGGGCCGATGCCGATTCTTCTGCAGAGACAGCTTGGACAGAGTTCAGACCAAAGACTTGCACAGACTGTGTTATTTTCTGATCATTTGTCATCTCTGAACCCCGCTGCCAACTCTCAGTAGCAAGAGCCTGATTTTGGGAATAAGCTGGGCAACAGACTGCAACACTGGCAGCTATCATTTTTTTTCTTGGCACCTCCAGCAGTCAGGTTTGAATCATGCCTTGTACCTAAGATTCAACTAGTCATTTGTAGCAGAAGCTGATTTGAGGCCATCTGTCTGCTCTGAACAAACTTCTGTGCTCTTGAAAACGAAGTTGTGCCGTGGAAGAAGTGTGATCCTTTAATAAACACAGTTGTGTCACCAAAACCGTTCAGCACAGTCACACCTACAGCAGTAAAACAACACTTTACAATGCTGCCTGGTTTTAGTTGGTAAGSAAAGGGGACACATTTATACCGGGGATCTCGGCGTCCCTGCACAGCTGTGTTCTGCCCTAGAAGTACTTCCTTGGCACAATGCGCAGGTTTTCCTGTATAGTAMTGCACTCGTGCCATAGGCACTGCCCTCCGCTTCGGGCGCTGCCGGGGAGGGACCTCCTCACCCAACAAAACGGTTACTAGAAATCAGTTGGGTGAATCGGGATATTTTTTATCAGTTTAAGCTAACAGATACAACTACAGTCCTTTGTGGCTGCAATGAACCAGTTCCAGTTTAGCCCAGTATTTAAACAGTTGTGGACATCTACGTGGTATTTCCAACACGGACCCGSGAGCAGGGCTCCCATGGACAGTCCTAAACCCCAAACCTCCATCCAGAGCGGCTGGCGAGCGTCACCTACGTGCTCCAGCAGCGGTTTCGGCAGTCACAGCGTGCCCTCTCTAACGGAAACCTGTCGCTTGCTCACAGCGAGCTTTATCCCAGGAAATTTCTCATAGGCTGCAACTTCTCCAGCTCACTCCCAAAAGCAGGGCCTTGTGCTTTCAAAATAGCAGTTCCGACCCTTTTTCCGGCAGACTGCTGCGATCGGCACCGTGCCGTCCGTGTCCACAGGGCTCTGCAGCCCCAGAGARCGTGACGTCCCCAGGCCAGCACCTGGAGCTGCCGGCGGAGCAGAGGACACTTGGCCAAGCAGGAGGACACAGCTGGCAGCCTGCTGGAGCTCAGCACAAAACCACACTACGGGAGCAAACCCGGGGCAAGCTTTCCTAGATAAAGCAAGCGTTGGGCCCATATCCCCACCACCCTTTCAGTACTGAGCCTCTCCAGCAATTAGCTCCTTGCTCAGCAAACCGCAGCAGTCAAGTTTATTTCCATTAATGTTTGGCCCTTATTTCCAATGCTCCCTTTTAGATTTATATTGTGCTCTCAGCCTGTTAAAATACTTTCTGTGCGCATATGTGCTGTTTCATTCTCTTCGCAGTGAGACGGCTTCCGATGAATCAGAGTGCCACAATAACAAGAGAAACAGTATTAGTTCATTTTGTGCTCTGCATTTGTTAGCAGAATTTTTCTGCCTCGATCGAACTATATAGGAAGCTGCCGTTCTTGCCAGAAAATTCCAGCTCCTCCTAGCTGATATCTTAATTTAAAAAATGCAAGTAATTATATTCTGAGCCAAAAATTGAAGGCTTTGTCTAGGTGTTTTTGAAGTCCAAAACTTAATCTAGTCACTACACAGTCATTGCTATGTCTGTCTTTTGACATTTTTCACCTGTTAAACAGCCTCTTGGGCATCATCTTAGATCAAAATGCAATTACACACCCATCAGTTCTGTATTACTTTATAAAACTTTATGTACATTCTCTCCTAAAAAGCCAGAATCGCAGCACTGCAGAACATACACAATTTATTTGGATTGTCAAATATCAYAGAAATCTGAGAATAGTATATAGAGGTTTCAATCTTAATTAATTAGCTCTTAAAAGTAATTTTGGCCACTCTGCTACTATTATTAATGTAAGACAAACTTTAATGGTCTTCATGTTATAGGAATTCCTCTCACAGCTGTTTATCTTCTTAACCAAGATTAGCCTTTCTAAAACACATACCAAGAAGCAGGCCCTCATTAAAAGGGAGCACATCTGAGTGTTATCTAGTTGTATATTTTAAAAGGAGAAGGATAATATCTGACCAAGCTTTAAAAAAAAAAAGGCAAACTCCAAGTTAACCCATAGAGGATGCTGGAGGACTTGAGCTGCCTTTCGAAAAAATCAGTCTGAAATCAGCAAGAAGCGTAAAACTTAGCAAGTTTATCCAGTTTCTCTCATACAGCCGGACAATAACTGAGATACATACAATTAAATATTGTTCATGCAGAGAAAAAACAAGAATAGGCAAAGCTAAAACACAGAGATTTTTTTTTTTTTTCTCCTAGCGCTTAGCACTCATCGTTGTTACAACCCTGGGCAGAAGGCGAGTTCCCAGTCGTACACACAGGTATTCATGGGAGTGCTTTCCAAATTCAGCCTGTAAGTAATTACTGAAACCACTTTGTTTGAAATGGGTACAGAGGAGACAGCCTGCGAGAAGTTAATCAGAAAATAACCACGCTGGCCCAGTTGTGCCAGGATCTGAATCTGAGATTGCGGCTCAGGAGGGGGCATTGAGGAAGCTGTCTTAAAAGTAGATGCAACAAGATTTAGAAGATAASGAAGCTACAGAAGCAGGGAAACTCAAAGGCCTTTTGTTAGTTTAAGGCAGGGAAAGAAGAGAAAGGACATTATGAAATCCCACGTAAAGCCACGGAAAGGCAAGAGGAGAATGTGAAGTGCCAGCAAGCAGTCCCGCAGCCGGCCGGGCACCCTGCACCTCCATCCCCGAGCCCAGCGCAACCGTCCCCGTGGCAAGCTGGGATTGCCCGGCCCCGAGYCCCAGCATCAGGGAACTGAAGGATGTTCGCTCCGCGGCTGCACCCACGCCACCAGCTCTCTATAAACACTTCCACATATTTGAGCGCTTACCGCAGAGCACGCTCCACCCGGGGCTCTCGCACAGTATCGCTTTCATCTGTCACGTGGGTCAGGCCCAGACGGTCAAATCCAACATCTACTCCATCTCCCCTGGTCATAAAGCCTCCCCGAGTCACACACCCACCGAAACAACGGGGCGGCAGCTCCCGGAGCCAGGGCTGCCCCAGGGCAACGTTAAAAATAGGGAGCTCGCAGAGTAAGAGCTGCCACTAACCACAGCGAAAGGAGAACCCGATACTGCTCTGGCTCCGACAGCTCCCTCCGGCTCGCATTCGTGCCCGGTCTTGACTCCTGCGAACGAGGGAAGGAGAGAGAGGAGTCGCCTCCTAAACCACGGCAGGTGCCCAGGAACGGTATGAAGGAGGGCTGTACCCCTGGTCCTCGACAGCTCCTTCCCCACTTTAGGAAGGGTCTTTCCAGTGCCGGAGCCTGCAGAGGCATTTTTCTGCTGGGCAAAAACCGTCCAAAAAAATCTGAAAGAGAACTCGGGACTCTGGAGTGAGATCGTGGCTGTCCCCTGCAGCAAGCCAAGGCAAGCCCCACTGAAGAAACTGGAGAAATGGCCCAAACAAGGCAAGAACTGGTCCAGAGAGTCACAGCCCAAGGGAGCTGAGAATTAGGGCAACAGCCATCCCAAACTACAGCACCCAAGGGCCCAAGGCTGGTACAGAAAGCTAGCACACATGTCAAGGGAGATCCTCGACACACGTCCCAGCCCCAGGGTAGGACCCTTGGGGGAAGCATCCCTGTGCAGGCACTGCAGGAACGGAGCCACACGAAACTCGGGAGCTCCCAGGAACGACAGACACCCCAGGAACGACAGAGAGGTGACAGCACAGGACAGACACGGCCAGGCACCGGCAGGCAAACCCAGACGTGACACAGCGCACTGCCAGTCCCGCTGGGACACCGGCGACGGTGTGGAAAGGCAGGCATCTCCACGCTTGACGGACGGGAATCCTGCTGACAGCCACGGGGGCAGCAGCAGAAGCAAGGAGGATTTTCTGGCCCTGGAGCACAGAAACACCCATCAGGACAAGCACAATGTCCCTACTCCTTTACGGAGGAACTACCGTGGCTGATACCACAGACAATCTCTCTGCAACACAAACCTGGACCCAACAGCGGTGAAAATGTAAACAAGTCAGAGGAAGAGAGGCAGGAGCAAGAAAAGCAAATGCTGTTGTTGGGAAAGAAGAAGGAGAGGAGTTACAGTGTGAAGGTGATGGGTAACCTAGAGAGATCCCAGATGCCAGAGTCAAAGAGCGAAAATACTCCCATGTGCTTGTCATGGGAGGGAGAACTCGGTGCCCAGAGAGACACAAGAAACAAAGCTGCGAGCAAAGATGGGAAAGCACATGATTATTCTGTTTTAAGTGCATTCGCCCTTGGGACACCATCTCACACCGTACCTCAGACTCCCTGCTAGAGTAAGGTGATCCCACTCCAGTCACAGATGYGCTGCCTTGAGACTTATCTTCAATCCAATCCCACCAAAGCCTCACCAAGTTRTTCTACAAAATCAAAGCACAGTTTCTGCTGCATATCTCCATTTGCTGAAGTTTAATATATTTGCAAAGGATTAAATGAACGATTTGGCTGTTTTGAGCTGCATTGCTTTCACAGCACTGTATGCACACTGTGAAACCTGATTTCTTTTTTTTAATTACAAAAATGGCTCAATACTTTCCTCAACCTCCTGAGCTCCACAGCACATATAGTCCTATTATTACTGATGTTAAAGGAGAGTGCAAAGTACAAATGAGAGATTCATCCTATCTGGTCTGGCTCTGGCCTCRCAATAGAAATTTTGTCGGTAGAAGAGCCTACGTGTGTAATACTTGGCAGAAAACTCAACTCTGATTTTGTTGTATAAACCTTTAATTTTTATTATGGTAAAAAGAGGAGGAAGAGAGGGCAGACTCCTGGGAAATCGTACKAATTTCACGACCACCCACTTCCCGGAGGGCACTCCTTATTTTTTGCATATGCGCATAAGTACAGACTAGTCATTTAGCAAACAAAGACTATTTTCTTTGCTGCACATCAGCCAATATGGTACATGCCAACTGCGGCAAGAACAACAGCTGAAAGCCACAGACACAGTGCTAAGCAACTTGTTCAGCAACGCTCAAACTCGCATGTAAACAAGAGAGATTAGAGCTGGGTTCCCAAGGCCCTCGCCAGAGAGGAATACAGGGATAGTCTCACCTTGCTGCACAGGGATTTGCATGTAGTCTCCATTCTGGGAAGCGGACGTGTAATACACTGCCATTAGATTTCTGAAAGTGCAGTGGAATAAGGGACCAGGGTTAAGTAGAACGTTACAAACATCCTTAATGATTTCAGAAACCTGTAAGGCCTGGGAGACTCTGAAACTGCAATGTTTGAGTGCAGAGCAGGAAATCAGCACAGGATCAGGGCCAAGAAAATGTGCTTATGCTTCTTTGAGCCCTGTGTGGCAGAAAGCCTTASTTTCCCTTAAAAGAGCTGATGATTGCAAAACACTCTTTTCCCTCCACAAAGTTACCACAAATCATAAAATCATTTTTACAGAAGTGTTCACCCGAAAGGATGCTATAGAATTTACAAGCTTCCCTTGCTAAGCAATACAGACGTGCAAGTGCCATTTTTCTCTGCCGCTGGAAAAAATGAAACGCGATAGCTCTTTAATGGCACACAGCTCTCTCGCCGGATCCAGCTCCRTCAGACTCGCCAGTACGGCTCAGCTCCAGGTTCCACCAGAGGAGTTGCCTGCTTTGGTGGAGGGAGAAGGAAGCGTTCATTTTTGACAGACAAATGCTACAGCTGACAAAAAACCCCAAACAACTGATGAAATACGCAGGACTGGGGCTTGTTCTCTCCAGCAAACCAGGCAAAGACATTGCAACAATACATAAATGAAGACGACATAGCGACAGATTTCTACAATATGCTATATGCTGTCACTCCTTACCTCCTTGAAACTTGCTTTTCTAGTCCTTCAAAGTTTTGTCTCATTAAATTCCCTGTCACTGTTCTGTTTTAAGAATGTCCTTGTTAAAACTAAAACACCTGTAAGCCTTCCCTGGGCACTCTTGCCTCTTATTGGGAAAAAACACATGATCTTGGCATTCATTCAATCTAAAGTGACAGATGCTGCTGAAGAAAGTATGACAGAACTTCCCAGCCTCCTCCAATTTGAAATTCTACGTCCCCAGCTGTGAAAATATAGTAAGCAATAGCAAGAAAAGAACATAAAAGCTAAGGTTGATTTCTTTCTGGTTATGCATTTATGGAACACTTGCTTTGGAACAAAGGTGATCAACACTCACAGTTTCTATTGTGCTTTCCTAAATGTCCTCAGGTCAGCTGCAGATACCCTCATTAACCAGCTCAGCTCTAGAAACGAGCTGCCAGTTAATTGCTGCTGCACCRACAGCCAGGGACTTCTGACACGTAAGAGGGGTCCTACACACACACACTGGCGTTTTGGACAGCTGATGCAGTTTTACTTTTGGCAACGGAATACTGCATTYGTAAAAAATACAGATTTTTGGCTACCTGAACCAACGTTAAGGTAGMTAAAGTTTTGACCTTGAACTCCATGGCAGTGTTGACGTAAGTACGCGAGTGTGTAGGACCAGAAACAGGCCAGRGACCCCAGCATCTGCCACAGCACTAGAACCCACAGCTCTATACGGCAGGCAATTAGCGTTTACATACTTAAGCCTCAAGACAATCCATCACTGGTGCGTCTCAGCAACTAGCAAAACAGGTATTTTGCTCTTAGCCTTAGCTGAGCGGATTTGCTGGAAGCAGCCTCTGCCTCTGTTACACTACCTGCATGCCTCTGTCATGCCCGTCTAACTGCACTTTCAGTTTGTGAAGCTCTTCGATCTCTCGGTTGTGGCGCTCCGTTTTGTGCCGCACCAAAGAGCGGTAGAAGTGAATGGTGAAGACGACAAAAATCAGACCCACTGGGACCATGATGATGGTGGAGACCAGCGCTGACTGCCAACCCGCGTGGCTGCTGGGCTTCTCGACGTTGGTGGTCTCATTTTTCAGGATGGAGCCCACAGGCAGAAATTTTATCCAGCACAGAAGCACGACTTCCGCAAGGAAAAGGAGGATCCCCAAGACGGTGGAGAAGCCCCACGCCAGCTCAATGTAGGGATGCATGCGCTCGTGCGGGGACTCGCTGATGGAGTTCAGGTTGTGGATGTTGCTCACTGCTTCCACGTTGGGCAGAATGCAGGTGCTGATGAGAAGGGCGAAGAGATGAACGGCCACGAGCACTGTTGTGCAGGCACTGAAAGCGATCAGCAGCATCTGCGGGTACTTGTACTGCACCTCCAGCTGCACCTCCACCATGGCAACCTGGGGGAAAGGAACAAAAAGCTTGTCAGCGGCTGCTAGTTCTCCTCTTTTCAAGACTTTCATCCAGGAAAGCATCTTCACTCAGGAAGAGCACCTAAGGTCAAGTACACACTCAGTGCTTTTCAGAATGGCAGCCTAGATGGATCATTCCCGTTTCGCACGAGGACGTACAGGCAGGCTGCAGCTTGGCCTTTCTGGAGGCTTACGCGCACGTTTCTGCGCTGTAGTTTTCTGAAATAACAGATCTCTCCTCGCAGCCATGAGCCATACGAACCGCATCAAACCGAACACACAACAGAAGGAACTCATTAGACGACAAGCGGAGCTGGGAGGCGGCTGACAGCCTGCTAGCCCGCCCGCCCATCACACGTTCGCCTTCCGCTCACCACTTGCGGCTGCGGTGCAGGAAGTTTCGACTTCAGGCACATGAAGAAAAGCAAAAGCAAGCAGCCCTTCTGGCCGGCGGCCAGCAAGGTTTCATTACCCCCCCATGGGAAGCACGCAAGCTACTTTACAGTTTACGTTAGTCCGTAGTTAAAATAGGTGCCTTCTATTCTCAGAACGTTGTACGTTCGTTTTTATTACAAATATTCCCAGATACAAGTTATTTATATCCCCAGATTTCTCCCTTGAGAGCTAATAACTTACTGATATACTCAGCAGAAGTGGACAGCCACTGGCTCATGTGTGTTCAACAACTCAGAAGACTCTTTTCTCAAAACAAGAGCTATCATATAGCAAGTCTCTAAAGCTGTCTATCTTTTTTTTAATCAACTAAAGCTTAACAAGCAGAGTAAGTGCAAGAGAGCAAGGGGCTCTTCTGAGATCAGATCTGGAGCCCTAGTACCCATCTGTTAACTGGTTTAGCATAAGAATTTGTAAAATTACTTAACCTATTTGTGAAGTAAAATAGCACAAGTACTTCTGYGTGGCGTCACCCCTGAAAGGACTGCAGAAACCTTGTGCTAAGAGAAGCCACAAAAACAGTGGACGAGACTATCAAACATTCCTTTCTAGTAACTCTCTAGCGGCTTGCTTGGATCTGCAGCTGCACTTCATGATTTGCACAGATACTAACTTGCCTGGCAGTAGGCAAAACCCCTGGTGATCCAGGCGACCACTGCTCCGGGTGCGTTAAGGAAAGGAGAAGCCGATGCTTGGACACCCGCCTCAGGGCAGTGCCTCTCAAGACCATCATGASAAGGCAAAGTTGGAACAAGCAGCTCGATTCTGGGGCATAGATGGATTTTGCATCATTACTTTACCCAGACTTCGCATGAGACCACCCCTGGGCAGCCATTTCAGGCTCTGTATTATAATCTGCACCATTGGCTCTGGCATGAGTTGTTAATAATATTATTTAGGCACTGGAAGATTAGGGGTGCACTCACGTTCTCCCTGTGGGTAACCCTGAAAAGGATTAAAGAGGGTGGAAGAAAGTGCCTATGTTGGCATGACYGCTGCCTGACCTGCATTTACTTTGAAACCATCAGCAGCCTGAATGAGGGGATCACAGTCAAGTCTRAACACATTTAGTAGCAACCAAGACATAATGTGTGTGTTTGGGGCAGCAAATGGTCAATCTCTGCAAGTCCAGATTTTATACCTAGGTCAACTGTTTAGGATATTAAAGACACCAAAAATATTGTAGCAGTTCTTGGACATTCCCAGCCTTTTGTTCTGATTATGAACATGTGGGGTTTTTAGTTTTTTGTTTTGTTTTGTTTTTTAAAGGTTCCTGTTTGCAGTTACAGTAGTTCTTGTTGTACAGTGGGCAAAATAATAACGCAGGATTGGCTTCACCATCTATTGCAAGGTCCATTTAATTAAAACACATGCCACGTTGCCTTGCATATGTTCTCTTCGCAGATCCCCCTCTATTGATTCAAGAAGGAGGAGAACAAACTTATTCTTTGCTGCACTGTTCTGTACAATGAATTTGTACAGTGCTGTGACTGTCAGTCACAGCCGATCAGCCCGGAAAAGCTGCAGGTGTGTTGTTCATTATTGGGTGCTGTCAYACCCAGAGACACAGTATTCAGCAAGCTGAATAGGAATTGTACCTGCATGTTCAATTTATAGCTTGATATTAAAGCTGAAAGCCTGGCTGATGTCAACATATCAATTTCTACTTGTTACCCTTCGCATGAGCAGCACTTTTCRGCTAATTGGATGTTTCCTCCCAGACTAACCTATTCCCTAGGGCTAGCTTCAGCTGTGCAATGTGATGAATTTTTAACACTGACTGATGGCTCAGTAAGCGGTATTTCAGGGAAAAACATCAACAATCCAGATAGGGCAGCAAGGCAGGAAAACGATTCATTTAACCTGAACAAGTACTGGAAAGGTGAGTGAGCTCTTATCGCTTTACCCCGTACAGACTGTCATGTCATTCTCTGACCGGGATAAGAGAAGGAGGACAAGCTGACATAACCCATTTAAAAATCATTAAATATGCTGCTTACTCTGTAAAACTATTAATATGTCATGTTTGATACAATTATACTCTTCTGTGATAACAGCCCTCTTTATTGTAACCTCCTCCCAGAAGCCAAGGTGTCAAGGGCTTGACTTTGCAAGGCACCGAGCACTCTGCCGAGCTGCAGAGTATCTCAGCATAGGCTTAATTTTAAGCTTGAGAATCGCCCTGTTGAGCTCCATGCTCACAGGTTTGCTAAARGACCAAGTACTCAGAACATTTTAGAATTAAACTGCAATTAAATGASATGCAATTATGKTTTTTTTAGACCAGTGTGGCCCAGATTGTCCACAACAAAGATGATGCTCATCTTGAGAAATTTAGACCAGGATAGATTGTATCAGGCAAAAGGATGACAAATGGCTTAACATAAACCATGTTACATTCACACAGATGGTTTGGCAGCCGCTAAAAACAATCACTCCAGTAGATCTGTCGGATTTTTTTTTTAAAAAATCAAATACATCTCCTGTAGCAATTGGACAAGTATCGAGAAGACTGACTAGCAGCAAGAGCTCTTATTTCCATCAGGAAAATTATTAAGGAGGCTTTCTAAGCTCCCTCTAAATCTCCTTTGTCTGCAGTCTCCCTGGGGCAAATGCAGTAGCCCCGCAGCCCACCTCCCCRCAGCCTGGCACTGGAAAGGACCCACATCCTCCCGACCTGCCCAACTCTGCCAGAAACACCAGAGAGAGCATCGAGTAACGAGGGAGGTTCGCATTATTCTGCAGCCTGTCCAGAAGGAGCTGGATCAAAGCCACCGCCTGTTGATTAAATATCCATCAGCTCGTAATAATTTTCAGCCAATATGGAACTGGCTTGAATCAAACACACTGACAGGGAAGTAAATAAAGCAATAGCCAAGCCCTGTATGACATTTGTTTACATAGTTAAATTCACACAGGGCTTCAGGTAAACTATTTAACTCTAAATAACTTCTCTACTTTCATCAGTAGCTCTTATTAGAGAGTAAACATCCGTGTACCAAATACCTGTGTGCCAAATTACCAGCGGAGAAATAGCCCGGTAGGAATAGATACCTCATCTTTCACCGGAAGGTCCAGTACGATCAGCTGGGAAAAAGCTTGCTAATAAAGCGAATTCCTTATTGCAAATATTTTTATTTCTGACAATTACTGATTTCAGGTGTACTTATTAYGTTAAGCTGGTGATTATAATTAACACTTCTTATACCTATGTGTTTATTTGACTTGCATTTTAAACAGTTTAAAGACCATAGAAGTCAAATGGTAAATTTGGTGTGTTTGCCACGGACTTTCAGCAGCTCTCTGTTGSGCGAGGTGAGAAGGCACGCTTTGGTTTCGGATGCGTGGCTCAGCCCTGCAGCGTGGGTGGGCTGCAACCCCCCCGCGTCCCAGCGACGGCGCACCCCAGCACGGGCACCGGCTTGTGCAACCACGCTGCCTAGAGAGGGCAAGGGTTCACAACACTCTCAAACGTTAATTTAATAATCATGTTGAAGAGAACAGTCGCAAATGACTAACACGGAACTCAGGTAACCCAGAGGCACAAAGGGCAAGCACATGAGCTGCTTTTTAAAGAAAGAAAGCTTATGAGTGAAACAAATCTACAGGAGAGCACTCRACTTTCTCAAAACAAGGAGGTACCTTCTGCCATTTCAGCACACGAGCTTGGCTACAAATAATCTTATGCTGCGTGAAAAGTTTTTACAAGCATCGCACGCRCGCAGTCAGCGAGCGGAGAGGAATCGCAAAGCACCAAGCAGCCTCTCTCCCCTGCAGCCTGCTCCCACTTAGCTCCCCGCTTGCATTTTTCCAACTTCACTTCGGGTGACCAACTTTGTCATCCCAATGGGACTGTTGTAATGTTACAGATGATTCACGTTCGGGGGGGTTGGGGGAGGAAAAGGTAGTGGAAGCAGCTAAAATAAAGCAAGGAAAGCTATCCGGCACGTTCCCGAGATCTGTCTTTCCCCCTGCTCCTGCAGGATGCCACATCTTCACATCACGTCCCGCTCACCCGGCGCTGCCCTCTGCCTCTGCGTTCAGCTGTCAGACCTCAGAACAACCAGATCTGCCCATTTCCTGAGCAGAAAACCTCCCCCAAASAGGTTTCAGTTCTCACTCCCAATAAAGCAAGAACCGGAGGGGAGATGAAGAGGCTCACACCGACGCAGCGTGGCCGCGTTTTGCTAACACCGCAGCTCAGACAGGTCGGAGCACCGGACCCCTGACTGTCCGTCTTGTTTATTTGCTCGCTACCTGACATGGTTTTGACCTATGCAGATAGCTTCCAGATAACACCCAAGTGCTGCACGGAGGAAAGCAAGTACCAGGGATTATTCCCAACAGTCAGCACTGACAAAAATACACCAGGTTTGGCTCCCTTCAGGCTACAGAGTCCTCTGACACCAGGTCCGAGGCTGCAGGGCCTCTTCTCACACCTCAGTGTATAACACTATCTCCCCGATCATGCTACGCAAACTTCGCTCTGGCAGACTGTGACCCAACCTCCTTATTTTAGACACTGTGACCTGAAAAAACACTTATAGAAATTAAGGTAACATTCAGGAGCCCGGAGAAGCTCCACACCCAAGTGCAACCTCATGCGAAGGCAGCCAGCGATGACTGGCCTCAGGGCCAAAGGAGAGCCCAGGTCCTGTATCGTTTAGCAACGCTGGTGGAGCACTTAGGGTCRTTTGCAGGTAGGGGATTAGTATTTTTACAGGGCTGACTTGGGGGTGCGTGGGTTGACTGCTGCCTGGAGAGAGCCAGCCTCAAACTTCTCAGCAGCAGCCAAGCAGAAACCCCCAGGCAGATGCCTCCTGCCTCTTCGGAAAACAACAGCATGTCCTGCTTCTTCACAGGAGAACACTGATTAATAGATGATTTTACAGAACCAAAACCTTCACGATCCAGAAAGYGTTGTTACAAAGTACACATACCATYGCAAATCCAGAGAGCAGAGCAGAGGTTCTGCTGGAAGCTTTCAGTTTGGCTCGRCTCAGGTACAATTTTCTCCACGAAAGGGCTTGAACGGAGTGGTGGTTTGATGTGACCAATTCCAGATAGCTGCGCCGGACCCAGTCCCGATAATCCATGCCTTTTGTGCCAGGTTCAGAGCAGCAAGCAGGAGTGGAAGGATCCACCGGAACATTTAATTCGGAACTCATGATGAGASAAATGCTGAGGAAACAAAATAGTCATGTTCAAAAGGAGGTAGCAGACAGGACAAGCATCGACTACTGCAAAAGCTACGTTTAAACAAAGTTACCCTCAGTCAGTAGAAAAATGATGGATCAAATACCACCATGCTTGCAAGGCACAGAACAGAGAAAGGACCATCCGTAATTGCTAAAAATGACCATGAGAACTAGGAAAGATTACAAAAGTAAACCCGGGAACTACTCCASTAGGAATTCAGGAAGGTTGCACAGCATCTGGCTTTTCATTTCRAAGCTGGCATCTCAACTTTCCCCTTTAATTCCTCCTCGCTAAAAAAAAAATTGTTTTACATAAAGGCCATTTGGAAATAGGGCCCCCATTTTACAATTCTGTTTTAAGCTGACAGTTCATTTGACAGTGCGTCATGGATTGGTTCCAAATGCATCTCCTTTAGAATACCGAAGTAACTCCGGCTAGTGTGTTCAGGGAGTCACTTTTTGCTCTTTCTTTGGAAACCAGGTTTTCAGTTAAACCATCGCCCGTCATAGCTCAGTTTAGACGGGCACAGTTCTTCCCCAAGACTTCCCCAATAATCATAGAGCTGAATACTGTGTAGGGTTAACGAGTGAACTTCCAAAGCTCCTGCAGTGGGAAGTTAAATTTCCTGAACTGCTCACACTCCACTTATCAGCCACATCTGACCAAGAATCCTGTTCTCTTACTTCCACCGGTGGCTCTTAGCACGGGGAAAGGAAAAGACAATTCTAAGGGGAAAAGCTAGTTGCCTTCCAGGTAGTTTCAGCGTCTTCAGATTCAAGAGATTACACTGAAAGATGTAAGAAAGCAGCAAGACTATTTCAGTTGGTGAATGCCCCAGCAGCCAGCAGAGACGAGTGCGAGGTCCAAMCCACCCCCTCCTTGCACCCCAACTTAGCCAGGCTGCTGCCGAGTGGCTCTGGTGATCTCCCTGCCACCCACGGACACAGCACAGGATTCACTAAACGTTTTGAGCCGGAATTTCTCAACTCTGACAAACATCTGAAACTACATGTTTAACTCAGCCTCCCAAAGAATGGAAACCACGATTCTCTGATTAATCCCCACACCCACCGTTCCGCCGCACCACGGCGGCAGCAGGTACCAACACCAGAGCTGCACCACACGAGACCTTTCTGGTTATAAACGCTTACCAGCTCCYAGAAGGAGGAGATGCGTGCCCAGAATCACACATGGCGCGGCACTAATTAGTCCCAGCGCCACACCTCAAGGTCATAAGCACCTTGCTGTTCGCTTGAGTGGAGCCCCAGCCCTGCCTCCATCCTGCCCCAGCTCTCCACGTACGCTGGCCACGCGGTGACAGCTAATAAACCCACGTTTGCTGTGAGACTTGAGGAAGTGGCAAAGATAAAAAGGACACCAACTGCCCACCACTCCGAACGGTATTACTAAGAGGGAACAAAGCTGTGCCAGGCACCGTAAGAAAGATTTGACTTCRGCAGCGAATAAAGCATTGCAGGTCCTAAGATTGTCCTGCCTGAGCACGGTGGGCTTTCAGATTTCAGCCCCCTCAGACRTAGTAAGGATGGCAGCAAGAGCACAAGACTTGTTCTTCTGGGCCGTTTTGGACAAGGCCACTATCACAGCCCCTGGAGGACTCCACRATGGCTCCTGAACTGCTCAGCAGTTTTCAAATTATTAAAAAGAAAAGAAAACAGAAAAACACAAACCATAAAAGAACTTTCACACAACAATAAAACCAAGAACAGAATAACAGGGACAAACCTTCCTGCTTGCTCTGCGTTTCCAGAAAAAGGCCAGAATCACCAATTTTACAGAAGAACAACAACAAAAAAAATCTCTCCCCAAGCCTCCTGGGAGGATCGGCGCAGAAACATTCTGTGAGCAACAAAATTATGAAGCCGTTTCCTGTGACAACATCCTGTGTGGATTCTGCAATGTATAGCGTGGRGTGAATTTATTAGCTTTGTCCTTAGTTGGGACACTAATGGCCTCTACCCTGCCATTTATTTTCACAAAATGCGTAGGAACTTTGTATGTAGGAAACTTCAACCCCTGGGACAAATTCCACTGAAAAGACAAATGAATTCAGAGGTTACAGAGGGAGAGCAAGAGTACCCAATCACATCTGCTTCTTTCCTTAGAAAAATAAACTAAAAATACCACAAGGATGAATTTTCACTCTGGAGCAGCTCAAGAGTTGTTCCCAAATAAGTAAACAACTTCAGAATGAAATCCATAAGCACAAACGTAGCCCAAATAAGCAGYAGCAGRACGGCAAACTCACCTTGCTGGCTAYGGACATGGAGAGACTGGGTGGAGGGCTCCGAGTGCTGAAACACAAGACCAAAGAAGCATTTTACATGCACAGTTATCTTAAGCAGTTTTACTCTGGAAATACTTTTCAGCCAGTTATCTGCAGCAGRAGAGAGTTATTCTGGAGATTTCATGTTCCTGCCTTGCAACGTTAAAGGTTCAGGACACTTGCTCTTACAGAAATAACTATCCTACAGGGCTTTACCGCACAGGGCTGTTGAGTTTTGGATGGAGAATCAGGACTTCTCCAGGAAACCTCTTCCTCAGCCTAAGAGCCAGCTCCGGCCAAGTCCATCCCAGCTGTGTCTTTACTCGCTTCCGTTGCACCACCGATGCGTTTGACCTGCTTCATTTCACACCGCTGAAGACAGAAAGCTCTCTGCGATCTCTACCTCGTATCGATTTTGTTAATCTATCCCGCGCTGTCCTTCGGAGCAGCGGGCGTTTTGTTAATCCCGCGCTGTCCTTCGGAGCAGCGGGCGTAGCGGGGAAAGCCTTCGCCGCGCCTTACGTCTCAGCTGCCCCCGTGCAGTTGCAAGCGCACGTGGGGGGATTTCTTCACAGCAGGGAACGAAGCAGACGCCGCTGGGGCTGGGATACGCGGATCCCCCTCCTGCTGCCGGCGTGCCCGGAACGATCGGCCGCAGACCCTGCTGYCTCAGCAGCACCGCCAGCTTCTCTGCCTGGCTTTGGGACACCGGCCCCCCCCCTCGGACCCAGGTTTCTGCCCCACACCCTGAGACYGATCAGCGGGTTTGTACCAGTGCCTTTCTCCCCTGCACAGTATCGTTCAAGAGCCCCCACACCGTGGCTAAGCCTAACCCCCGGCCCCGCTGCTCCCCCTTCTTCTCCTACTCTGGGCCCCCCAAGCTCAGGCCCTCTTTGCTATGGGGAACCCCTTCCCACGCCCTCTGCTAGCTTGGGACCCCCCCAGCAGCACCCCTGGGCCATCACACCGCCCAGGCAGGGTGTGAACACCCCACAGCTGTGACCCCCCCCTTACAGCAGCGCACCTCAAGCAGGGGATCCCCCTTTCCCGGGCAGGATGCGAGCCCCTCGCCCCACCACCGCAGCTGGGATCCTATTCACGGGGCACCGCCTGAGCAGGGGAGCCCTCCTCCTCCTCGCCAGCCGCTCTCAGCACACCGCGGGCAGGATGCGACCCCCCCCCAGCGAGGCTCTCCCCTCCACCAGCACCCTCAGACAGGGGACCACCCAGGCCAGGATGCRACCCCCTCACAGCTAGGATCCCTCCCTTCCCGATCCCGGCATCGCAAGGATCCCCCGCATCTCCTCAGGCAGGATGGGACCCGCTCCCTCCCCACAGCTGGGATCCCCCCTTCCAACAGCACCCTGGGTCAGGGGCTTCCCCGCACCGGAGGCAGGAGGTGTCTCCCCCCTACAGCACCCCCAGCAAGGGGATCCCTTGGTCAGGATACAGCCCCCAAGAGCTGGCCTGCCCTCTGCATCCCAACGGAGCTCCAAAACACCGCCGGGCAGGATGGGACCCCCTTCCCTGCCCGCAGCGGACCCCTCCCACACCCCCCCACCACCCCGGGCAGGGGATTCCCCCGCCTGGGCAGGACGAGGCGCGTACCCCCCAGCACCACCCCGGGCAGGGGAAGCCCCATCCAGGCAGGGTAAGGCCAACTCTCCCACCAGCACGCCGGGCAGGGGATGCCTCCACCCGGACAGGATGAGYCCCGCTCCCCCCGGAGCACGCCGGGCAGGAGATGCTCCCATCGATGCAGGATGAGCCCCCCACCCCAAACACCCCGAAGGGGGTGAAGCCCGCTACCGCAGAGCGCGGGACCCGCCCCCCCCCGGGCAGGACGAGGCCCCCCCACCCGGGCAGGATGCAGCCCCCCGGGCCGCGGGGCGGGCCCTGGCTCACCGCGCTGGCTGGCCCGGGGCCGGGCCGGGTCGGGCGCGGCGCCCCGGGAGCGCCCGCCGCCGGCTGCCGAGAGCCGGAGCCGCCTCCGCCGCTGCCAAGGCAACGCCGGGCACCCGCCACGTGACCCGCAGGAAATGGGGGGGCGGGCAGGCGCCCCGCCCGCCGCACGTGACCGCCGCCTGATTGGGCTGGGGCACCAGGCACCGCCCCTTGGCGGCGGGGCGGGGCCAGGGGGACGGCCCCTCCCCTCCCGCGTCCCKCTGTGCAGCGCCGAGCACCGCGGCGTGCGGGGGGCCGGGGCCGGGGCCGCCCACCCCCGGGAGGAACTGGGGCCTCCGCTCGCCCCTGCGCCCCCTGGGGGGKGTGTGGTGTGTGTGGTTTGGGGGTTTTACTGAACGGGGGAACGTACTTKGGGGTCACAGAGGGAGGACATCCCGAGCTGTCCCCAGCGCCTCCGGGGCCACGCAGCCGTTCCAGCAGCGGGCYGGGATGCTGGGGTCTGCGGCTGCCTAAATTCACGGTCGGGGTGAAAACCCCTCCACTGATAAAAACATTATTCAGTCTGGACCTCGCGTCTCTMAATCTTTCCACAGAGAAGGTACTGGTGCAACGCGATGTAAATGTGCTTTTATTACAGTTATTAATGATACAGCAAAAAGTCGCCACTTACATTTGTCAAAAGGCAGTGCTGACTTCTGCTCCGCCGAGCTGCAACATCCTCCGGCTGAAGCAGAGAAAAGGCTGCCCGCGTACAGGAGGGCAATGGAAGCCCCACTGCTATCTCCCTGCATTCCTCCTCTACTGACTCAGCAGGAAATCCTGTATAAACCCATCAGAAGAGCAAGGATAGGGACAGACTTATGGGAACGAGGAGGGAGTTCCTTCCCTGAAAACGAGATAAAGAAAATGCTGAAAGGCAGCACAACGGGTCAGCTTTATCACACGGCAATCCCATCTCCCTGAATTCMCTTCTGCCTGGGGGAGGGAAAAGACAAAGGAAAACAATTCCTAAAAACTTATTAAAGAGAGAAATACATTTGTTATCCTGAGTGTGCTTTTCACCTCTGAGATTAGGAATACCTCTGCTCSGTTACAGCACTAACACTGCTGTCTCTCGGGGTCCCACCGTTGCACAAAAGCGTGTAGCATTTTGTCTTAACGAAGGAACATCCCTTCACGCCACTCACTTTGAAGTGCCTTTGTATTCTGGAAGACATAGTACTGACACGACCAACCACAACACGGCATAGTATTTTTCAGAATTCATAGCAACACCTACCAAATACAGCTCCTACTGCTACATTCAGCCACCCCAGCAAGAAAGACCACAAGGCAGATACCACCTTCAGCAACACGTTCTCTTTGCTTTTTATGGATTTCACCTACAAACTTMGCATTCCTAGAAAACAGAGTGTATGAATAACGCATGGGTAACGATGGCGTCTGAGGGAGGCAGGATGCGGCCACACAACCTGAATTCRTTCAGTTCACCAAGACAAACTCAAGTCCATCTTCCTCACGACTGAGAGAAGCGTGTCCTCACGCAGCAACATCTGCTCTACTTAATGCAAAACAGCACTTATTTMTTCGGCTCAAAAGCCTGACAAGCTCAGAGGCAGAACAGTCTTTGTTTATTTGTGAGACTCTCACTTCTTCTCTGTCCACGAAAGCTAAGAAGCATCACAACGTTTTTATGGCTCACCCTACGACACATCAATAGGGTTTACCTGCCCTAAGGAGGATTCAAGTGAAGCAATTCTCCTAACTCATCCCTCCACAGGGAAAATGCCAACAACTGCAGAACATCCATTCTGCATGTTAAGCGCTAGAGAATGAAACACCGTCACAACTTACTACGAAGCACCTGCCCCTATGGAGATGAAGCAGAAAACAATTCCATGCAGCTCTCTAACCCGGGGTGGTGGTGAGGACATGGACCTTGCAGCTCAGAAGTTATCCAGCTCTAAAGTCTGTGGGGATGTACAGGGGCACTAAACACAAACGTCACTTGCCCTTGATCACATCTGCTTCCCTGCCACCACGGTAATACCACTGAGAAGCCATTACGTAAAGCCAGCTCAGACAAAATGCAGGATTTCCGGCAGCACTGTTCAACAAAGGCTAAATCTAAAAAGAGATTCTCCCTTTTTATTGTTTTTGCTTTAAATAATTTGGCATTAACAAAGGCTTGAGAAGAAGTAGCACCACATTCTGGATGCCGAGTCTTGGGCTGAGCATGTCTGAAAGATAGCAGGCACTTCTAATTAAAGATACACTGAAAAGACAACAACCTACGTTGCAAATAAAACCACCACTGCATATGCTTTTCATTTAAGCACCAGTAAGTAAATATTTATATAGATGTTACGATTCCTACCAGGGAACCCAAAGTTCAAAGCAGAGAGCTCAAGCAGAGAGAAAGGCAAGTATCATTACATGAAGCTGAACGCAAGCAAAACCATTCCCTTCCAAGCCTTTCTGCCACAGGAATTGGAGGCTTTACAGACACAATCTTTTGGAAAAGATATTGTTCCAACACAAAAGCAAAAAGTAAGTGAAATGCAGCTAACACCTTTTTCCGTATTTTCATGTGCGCCACATCACTTGTTTTTTTTGTCCCTTCCTGCAGCACTGCAAGCATCTCTTTATTTTACTGAAATCCTCTTCAAAAAAAAAAAAAAAAGAAGACAGAACAATCCAACACATCCCCTTTATTCATTTAAAAAAGGTGAAAGAAAAGTAATAGGGAAAGTTTTAGCAATAAAAAAGGGATCCTGCTTAAAAATCTATAGAACTTATCTAGCAACATAAACTGATTTCTTTGGGTTAGAGATGACCCCATACAAAACCCCAAATTCAGAACACTCACAGTGCAGGAGAGTCTGGCTACAGACCACTTTTCTACTTTAGGTTAAATTCTTCCCTTAGATTCACGTATCCCACTGCTACCAGCTTCGACATAAGTAGAATATGTAGCCCTCACAGTAATAGTTTCCTTAAATGGTAATGGATATGGTTTAGCTTTCAGACAGAAAAACACTCTGGGCCATGTTAGAAAGAACTCTAGGGTCACAGAGACTTATGGCTGACTCTTTAGAGCAAACTTAGAGCAGACTGCACAGCAGTTACACAAGCAATTAAGAAAAAAATCTCTTATTTGGCATTTCTCTATCAGTATCTCTTGGGCCTGTGACGTGAAGGTCATTCACCGTTAAGCAGATACAACATGCGCCAATGGGTTCTGCTTGGCTGAAAGACTTTCATGCKCCTGCATATAAAGCAATGAACAGTGTTTCCAGCTGTCCCTGAAAGGCCTCATCCTCTTCCCATCACAAAACTTGGCTCTTCAGCATCATCTTCCTTCTCTTCCTCCTCCTTGCTATCCTCTTCATCATCCTCGCTGCTGACTCGTTCTTGAGATTGATCAGGTTCTAAAAACACAAACAGCATGAATTGATAACATATTCCCATGCGTCTTCCTTGTTAAGTATTTCACAACAAAATAGTCTCAGGTGCTGAGCAAGTGTGTATTAGGTCACGCTAATTAGTACAGATGGGTAACATATTCCCATGCGTCTTCCTTGTTAAATATCTCACAACAAAGTAGTCCCAGATACTAAGGAAACATGTACCAGGTTATATTAATTCTACCGAGCGATGCAGAGCTCAGAATATCAAATTCTCCCTTGGAGAAATATTCCCTTCCCTCCGACGTTACCACTGTGCCAACTCCACCTCCTATGGAACATTATTCAAACAGAGGGAGTCAAACGCTGAAGTGATAGATTATCGCACTCCCAATCCCACCTCTGCATGTCGGCATGAACCTTCAGCTATCGCCGAGTACCGTTAAAGAATGCAGGCACCGGGAAGCCACGGGCCAGAGTCAGTATATTTTTACACCTATCCRAGTTTACAGAAACTCCACAAGGTGCCATGAACTTTTACAGACTGTTTGGTATACTGCCAGTACAGGAAGTCGTTAAGATACATGTCAGATTAACGAGGGTCACAGAAAACTCGTGAAGCCTGCTAAAAGACCAGAAAACACCTACTAGAAATTAAGTAACAGATAATGAAAATTAGATATGGCATAAAGTGGGACCTGAATCTAATCCTCATTCTCCTGCTCCCAGGAGCTCTTGTACCTTTACTGTTTCTCAGGCCAAGCCACACTCAGCTCATACTCTCACCAGTTACATGTAGGATTTAGGATTAGTGGTCTGGTGCCACCGCGTGGTGAACCTCTGTACTTCCAGTTTTTAGTAGGGGTCCGTACAATAATGCAACTTTAACAGCTGACCTTATTTAGCACCAACCTTTATTCTTAATGTTTTTACTACAACAAAGGTGAAAGATGGCAACGCAGAGGTTTTATTTTTCATTCAAAAAGGAAGATAAATGCTTGCCTGCCACATCCAACCAATACATTTCAATTAATTTGGAAAAACTCTCAGATCTCAACCCAGGGCACTCAAAACTAGAAAAAGACAAGCCTGTTCTCAGTAGACTAAAGATGGCTATCAGTGGCTTCTATCTCCACTGATTTTATTTATTTATTTTTTTTAAATAGAGAACCACAACCTGTAAAGAGCTAAGAACTATCCTACAGCCAGGGGAGTTTGGATTCTGGCTTCCAGAAGATGACTTATTTGTGCTGAATAAAAACATTCCAGCCCAACAACTGGTACACGGCARTCCCACAGCACAGTGCCAGTCCCTGATCCAGCTCCCCTCTCTCCCAGCCACTCCCTAAAGGGATGGGTATTCTGTTTTGTTCGCTCAAAGTGAACAAATGTATGTTGACTGACACTTAAATACTCCTCCCAGTCACAATTCATAAACAAGTAGCTTTTAAAAAACCACAACCAAACCAAAACACCAAAAAATCCCACTCTGCTACATTCACTTGCTGTCACAAGTAAAATTAACGTAATGATTAATTTGTCCTCCCCTGTTTATATGGGAGACTGGCAATGGCTCAGTTGGAACAGATCCAGTTTTGAAAAGCAAAGCAGAAATAAGGTAGCACTGTCAGACAAGCCACTGTTCTAGCAGAATTATCAGGAACTGTTGTAACYTTAAGACTAAGAATTACTGCAGAGCTAGTGTGCTAATCCACAAAGGACAACCTTTTGAAAGGTAAGCTAAAATATACTCACTGAAAGGAAGCAATGAGTATTTAAAAATTTGAGCAAACAGTTACACTGACATTGCTGAACATTAATTTTCAAGACTGCAGGAGAACAGAGGCAGTCAGGTTTTTCACRTTTATTTCTATGGGAAATAAAATARTCGTGTGGAACAGATGGCACCRCAGTGGCTCAATTTCTTACACACAAAATCATAGCTCAGTTTCTTGCTGTCCAAGCTGTGCATTTTTTCCACCTGTTTTCCCATATGCATTCAAAATATACTTAAAAAAATAACAGCCTTTAACAATACTGCCTTTTTTAGCAGAAAAYGTTCTAAATCAGCAGTTTGTCAGAATAGCTGGGGCAAAACATCCACAATCAACAAACTCRGATTCCAATGTTGGCTGTCCAAAATTTCCCCTAATAAAGGGAAAATATTCACAAACAGCCAAGTTATTTGTAAGATTAAATCTCAACATAGATGGTTTTCAAAGAGGACTTYTGAAACATTAGCTAAAACAACAAGCTTAAGGCTCAGTCTTCCTATCCATGTATCGAGAATGCTTGGGGCRGGGGGTGGAACAAACCCTTCTAGGCTTTAATTAGGGAAAAGAACTAAGTCTTGAGAAAATAAAATTAAATTTCACCRACCTTTTTCCTGCTTCTTTTGTTCAAGTTTATTTTTCTTAGCTTGSAGTTTCTTCTCTTTTAACTTCTGGCTATAAAGCAAAGAAAAAAGACTCTCATGCAAATCCAACATTGTAAAGCTTCTGCACATTCATACACTGATAAAAGGACATATTACAGACATCTTGGAAAAGCAGACTTCAGAAGATAAGTTCAATTTAAATTTGGCCTCAACTGAAAATTCAGCGAGAGAAAACTCAGACACRTGATCAACAGAAACTTTTCTATGTTGTTTTTAGCCTAACGCATTTTTTTTTAGAAGTCTTCCATGATGCCACTGCAACCAAAACTATATGATACGCAAGAACCTCCAAGGACACAGAAGGAACAACAATGAAACTGCCCCTAGATTTTAGCTACCTAGCCTAATAAAAAGGGAAAATTGTGTCAAAACCCAGACTGCTGGAACTGAACATTGGAAAAAAAATTAAGTCAYCACCAGTAATATATACTTTAATTGAAAAAAAATAATGCAGTATGCTTTGACCTTCATCTTTGACTGTACTTCATCAATATGTTGGGCCCTAAGAGTAACATTAGGAGTAAGAGGGAATTTCAGTTCGTCCGACCCAGTTCTGTTCGCCTAGCAAAGGTAACCAGGCAATCTAACGGCAGACACAGGGCAGAGCAACTTGGGATTCATGCTCCTCTCTCAACACCATAAATGAATTCTCTTGAAACAGAGCGCCAAGTACTGTACCTGTTAGGTCAGGACAGAAGAGAAAGGGCGATGAGGGAAGTTATAGGGGCTCCTACAGGGCAAAGCCGCTTGGTACCTACACCATTAGRCTATAAGAAGGGGGACAAGGAGGTGTTAAGAGTGTTTGGGCAGCATTTGCTGTTTGAACAGTTGTTCTCCATCTCAGCCAGGGAAAAGGCAGCAGGCCAGATCTGACTTGCTGGCCATCTGTTGGACCACACAAAATTAAAGTAAGATGGCAACAGTGTTTGTGTTATGCACTTTTGTGCTAATATGCCAGTGAGTCACTTTGCACAGGCCTTTCAGCAGCAGCTCTCAGCTACAAGATGTAAAACCCTCATTCTCGAAGAAGAGAGGCTGCTCAGGGTCAGACCTTCTGAAAGAGCCAAGCCATGATACCCTGCGATTTCTGAAAGGTATGGCGAACACAGACTGTGGAATTTAAATCCTTGTATCACTGCATTACAATGCTCAGACTATTTCTTGAGAGCATCAATCTTGTAACTGTTTCACTTTGTCTAAAACTTAAAAGAAGGATGGATTTTTCCATCTAACTTACTAAACTTGACCTGCCAGACATTTCACTGAGGTAGGTGGAAGCAGCTACTGATTTTAACAATACTGCACCCATCAAGTGGCCTTTTCAGCATTCACAGACTGAACTGGACTAGTCACAGTGACRGCGTACAGAGGACAGCATCAGGTCCCACCACGCTCTGCTAGTCCGAATCCATACGCGTACCCATTAAGCAGCACCCATTTTTGCACTTAAGCTGCTWGGTGTCAGCTGTTTCAGATATTTATTTAAGCCAGATGTACATACAAACCTTTCCTGAYACTGTTATAACAAATATGCAGTAAGGTGTGTTGCAGTCAACACCACCGTGTCAGCAAAAGCTGCTCAACCAGTCGAAAGTTACCCTGCTAGCGATGGCACGGAATATAAACCATGCCAGCGAAGCCTGTCAAGTTTACAGCTACCTTTAGAAATCAAACAATGACATTAACAAAATTAATTTTCACAGCCAGACTTCTCAGCTGATAGATGTAGACACAGAATGATAGCATTTATCCAAAGCATGCAGCTACAGATGAGGCACAGGGCATGAGGGTTTCCATGTCAAGCCTCCTGGGAACAATCTGCCCTTACCGCTTCCTTCTGCGTTTTGCTGTTTGTTCTTCTGCAATCATCTTATTCCTCTCCAGTTTCTTCTGGAATTCCTCATCTAGTCTTTGCTGTAATTGATCACATGTCATACTTTGGTCACAATCTAAATTAAAATACTTTTAAAAGTCACGTCCTTTTAGGGAGAAGTCTTTTAGCAAAATACAGAAGGGAGCTTTGCCAGATTTTGTCCGGCTGCTTCTTTATACAAAAGCCATATTSCTAGGGATGACTGCTGTACAGACAGCATTTTTAACCTGCAGCCTGGGCCAAACATTGAAGCCTTCAGAGGGAGAAATCCTCATCAAAACAGATGAGGGAGGTTGGGCTTCTGCCCTAAAGAACGTTTCAGTAAAAACAAGAGCATAATTTGAGAAATAAACATTAACATACGGATCAAAGGACTCATCTTGGCCAAGAGAGAGTATAACAATAATGCTCTCTGAAAGAAGTGCTCTGCTACTCGACCAAGACTTAAAAGAAAGAGATCYGGATTCTGGGCACAGGCACTTGCTTTGATTCTGTCTGTGCAAGATAGTGATATTAGGGATTTCTAGTTTTTAAAGCATTTTCAAACCAACCTGAGAACACACACATTCGCGTGCGGTCTTACTGTGTGCTAGGAGCCCAGTGAACAGAGACGATGGAGCATGTCTGACACAAAGCACCAAATGTTTCAATACCGACAAAGACGCCACATATCACATACTCCTACAGTTTTCCCCTGATAAGGGGTGGCTGAGAACTGAATTATTTGTACATGACTTCAAAAGAAAAAAAGATTTGCAATGAACATCAAATAGTCAGGGGGAAAAAAATGATAGAGTCCTGCTGACCTTCTCAGCCATGGCATCCATGAAATCTTGCCTCTGGTACTCTCGCCGACGAAGATGTCGGTACACATGAAACTCCCCACTCCCAGCTCCAGCACTGGAACCTACAATAAACAAGAGTTAGTCTACTAGAAAATAATGTCTATTAGATGCTCACAAATGACTACAGCTAGATGCTGSAGCGACAGGACACATGAAAGGGCACTGTAAGATGAAAATCTATTAACCACACACAGAGTGTGTCACCCTTTTATATAAGCTCAAATCACTCACAATCAAAAGCCAAAGCGAGCTGCAAAACCATACACTTACGGCTCACTGCAGTTTCTRCTAGTCAGTTACTCCTCTAGAGAGAATCCAGTCTTAGCTGGACATTGAGGCAGTAAAAGAACTAGAGATCAAATGCGCACCCCAGTCTCTTCTAGGCAGAGGTGAGCTAAAACGTCCTACTGAGGCTGCTTCTCACTAGTTTTCAGCATCTCATACAAAAAAATAAAGGTCAACAGAAAGGTGATAAACCCCATCATATTATACTTTCCTATGCAAGACAGATACCACTGACAGTTTTTGACCATTTCTTCATAAATGAAATCCCTATAGCKCTCTCTTCCTGCCATCAGTCTGCATGTTGAAGTCTCACAGGAGCTTTCAACATCGCACTCCATTCTATTCCTCTGTCTCCTGAGCCATTTCTCAATGCAAAGCACACAAACACATGCCTAAAAGACACCTAGTAATTAAAACATGGCAGCTGGGACTGCAATAGGGGTGCTCTTGATACCAACAGAATCCCAGCACGTCAGGTGCTCCCAGAAAAACAAGACAGTTCAACTCAAGCACACAGCAAAGCTATTTGAAAAAGCCACAAGGGAATTACAATAAGCAGAACRGTTTATTCAGAAGTGTATAAAAGCTTTAGTCCAAGATCAATTCTTCTGAAAAAAAGAACAAGTCAGCCTCTAGAAGGGACCATTAATAAGGATGAAGGTCCCAAAGACAGACAGAACTTCCACATGCAGATGAAATTTATACCACAACTACTACATTTAATCCGTGCAGGCAAAAGTAAAGTGTAAGCAGAATACTTGAGTCGGGTTCCTTGCACAGCTGCCAGCTCCCTACCTGACCACGTACAATCACATCCGCTGCACGTGTCTGCTTCTCGCTGCCTGAGGTTCAGACTCAAAGCAGTCAAAAGAGGGACTTCATAATTATAAGTTTCCAGCGCACTCTCAGGTCCATGGAAAGGACAGATTTACTTATGATCATTTACTTGTCATCACCAGAGCAGCAGCTTATTTCACTGCATGCAGTCCACGTGCTGGAGTGCCACAGGCATTGTTCACTTTGCATTCTGACAACAAGCAGAAAAGTGGAACCCAAGAACCAAATAAAACTTGAAAAGCAACTCTTGAAGCACATTTCACACCTCTTTTCTCCAGCAAAATGAGCAACAACAGAAAACCGTCTCTGGCCTTTTCTGTTAAACACTTTTCTAAGTTTAATGTAGCTGACCCTACAGTTATCTGAAGAATAGTATCTTTACCCATCACATCTCTAACAAACTCCGGGGGAGGTCGTGGTGCCCATTCATTCAGYTTTTCAGGAATTGGTACAGTCTTTTCCTGCAAGAACAAACCAACGAGTCATCAGTATCTTCTAGGAGCAAAGTCTGCAATTTTAACAAACTGTTGAAAGGTGGTGTATGTCTGACACAGCCTCTTCCACCAGCTGACAGATCTCAGAAGGAGCACAGCTGTAGCAATTTCTTCATGCATAGGGATCAGGAGCAGGCAGAACACAAGAATCAGGAGGTATCCTCTCTTTCTCTCACATTCAGGCCTGCAGGTCAACAAACCCCAGGATGATTAGGAGTGTCTGTGCTTCTTTTCAGTATGGAAACTAGAAGGAAGCAAGTCAGGACCTCCAAGCACTCGCAGAAACTGAGTATACTCCCACTACCAGTAGTGTGGGAAGAGATGAAAGGCATTTGTGCACCTTCCATGCCAGATCTATGGAGGACAGGGAAGAGCAGGGAAGGGAGAACACATGGTGCAAGGTCAGAGGAAGAACACGGCACGGGGAAGTCTCAGCCTCCTCCGGCACACACACAGAGGGAGGGCGAGAGTCTCCACCTGGCAAATGCCCCCTCCTCAGGACAAGGATCAAAACACCCAGCTAGAGGAACCAGGGCCATGCCCCCCCCCCAAATTAAAAACAGCGGGCACAGAAAGACCAGCTGGCAGAGCGCTGAGGGGCCAGTCCTCCCCTTGGGTCCCCACAGATGGGTCTCTCCCCTCACAGCACCCCGGGGAAGCCAGATCCCTCTCCCCTCACGGCAACCCGGTGTGTGTGTGGGGAGGGTCGGCCTCTGTCCCCCCTCAGACCCGGGGAGGGGAGGAGGTGGGGGTGGTGTCGCTCCTTCTCCCCTCACGGACCCGGGGMGGARGGGAGATGGAGGTCGGTCCCTCTCCCTTCACACAGCCCGGGGTTGGTGGGGTTCGGTCCCTCTCCCCTCACGGACCCGGGGAGGAGGAAGCGGTGGGGGGGTGGGTGTCGGTCCGTCTCCCCTCATGGAAGCGGGCAGGAGGAAGCGGGGGGGTCGGTCCCTCTCTCCTCACAGACCCCGGGGGGGGGTGGTGAGGGGGATCTGTCCCTCTCCCCTCACGGACCCCGGGGAGGAGGAAGCGGGGGGTCCGCCCCTCTCCCCTCACGGACCCCGGCGGGATGGGGGTATCGGTCTCCCTCTCCCCTCCCGGACCCGCCGCCCCGGGCAGGGGCAGAGGCCAGGCGAGTGCCCTCACCGGGTTCCTCATGAGCCGCTCGAGGCGGAGGCGCTGCTCCTCGGCGGCGCTCCGCGGGATGACGAGCGGCTGCGGCTCCTTGCGGGGCCGGGGCGGCCGCGGGGCCGAGGGCGCCGCCATGCTCCAGCCGCCTCCGCGCCCCGCCCCGCCGCTGACGTCACGCCGCGCGACGCGCCGGGCCTGCGGGGCCGCCGCGGCCTGTCATGGCGGCGGCTGGCGGCCTGCGGAGGGCRGGGAGCGCGGTGAAGAGAACACACCGCGTATAAGGGACCCCTGTGGGGCAACGGGCGTCCGACGGGCCCGCCAAGCCCCTGGGGCACGGCCGAGGGCCGTCGGGAGAAAGCAGGCAGGGGTGCCCCTCAGTTGTGTGTCCCGGCGGCCGGGGGTGGCAACGGGCCCTGGCGCSGCCCTGCTGGGGGCTGAAGTCGGCCCCTGCCTCGCTTGTCCCAGGTCCCGGCTGTAGCTGTGGGGCCTGATTCCCCCGAAAGCTGCGTTTGCTGGAGTTCTGATTTCCCCTGTCCCCCCAAGCACGTTCTCCGGGCTGCAGCGAGTGCAGTCTGTCCCCCGCGGGGCCCATTTTAAGGCAGCTCCGGCATCGGCCGGGCTCTGGGCTCAGCCCCGACAGCACAGCCCTGAGGGGGGTGAAAATTCAGTGTATTTCGCACTGGCACCCTCAGCCCTGCCAGATCCCTGTGATGGTGTAAGCGATACGGGACTTCCTAGTGCCTCCCCGGCAGCCTGCCTGCACCATCTGTTCGTGTCACTTTGGTAATTACCCAGCGCTGCCCACAGGCTTTGTCCGCTGGCAGTGACGAACGGCAGCACGATTCCCCACGGCACAGCCTTGCCGGGCGCTGGGAGAGGCGGGCAGGTAGCTGGGGGGGGCCACGCTGCGCCATCTGCGTTATATTCACTCCTGGGCTTTGCAGGAACTATGCCTGGACCAGCTGAGGGCTCGTACGCCCACATCCACGCTTGTCTGATGGGGCTAGAGGAGCCGGAGCTGGCTGCGATACAGGCTTCCTCTGCAAGCCAAATTTCTTGTCAAGCCACTGTGGCCCTGCAGAAATGGCATGGCATGTGCTTGGGCTGTGCGTGCGTCAGAGAGTTAGCTGGTAAAGGTCAGCTGCAATGGAGAGGGGCATAAGCCTTTGTGTAGTTTATGGAGATAAACTGGAATGGTGAAGTTAGGCTCCGGGTTTCAGACAGCTTCGTGCTGTGCATGCGGAGAAGGTGACAGAAAGGGGAACAGAGAGGTTGGGAATGGCCCCTTCTGAGATTTATGGGTCATTTGTATGACCTGAAATTAATAAGTCCCCATGCTCTTCCCCCTTCCGTGAAGAAAATCAGAGCTGATCCTCAGGTTCAGCCCTATGTTTACAAAAGACTTTTCAACCTCTACTGAGGTTGCTATGGAAATCACGCTAGTTTATGCCTCGTGTTTGTCTTACCAACCTGATTTGCAAAAGAATGGTGTGAATTTGGGGTTGGCTGAGTTCCCAGCTGGCTGCGCTGGCCCTGGAAGGCATCCTTGCAGTCGCAGCCCTGGTTGGAGCAATGCAAACAGCTTCCCCCATGCTGTCTCCCAGCTTGCGAGCCCCTGTGCCCACTGCTCTCCCAGCCTTGGGTCCTCTTCAGCCCACCAGGACAGAAACCAGATAGTGCCAGCCCGTACTCAGCCCCTACCAGGGAGACACCCGCTCCATTTGCAGAGGCCGGGCAGGTACATACCCCTGTCCCCTCTCAGTCGCTGCAGAACAGGCTTTAGAAGTGGAATTGCTGCAAATCGATCGAGTTTCCTCTTCCCTCCGCTCTCTGAGTCCTGAGCACAACACAGGCCAGTTCAGCTCACGAGCCCATAAGGCGTCACCCTGTTTCGTCCTCCTCACTGTCATGGCCACCTCTCCGAAACAGAGCTTCCAAAAGCGGGGGTGTGAGTGATGAGCTGTCAGGTCTCAGCCCTCTCACGCCAGTCCCCACGGGAGGAAGGCAGAATGGCAGCCGTGCCCGCAGGCATTGCGACAGCCCGAGGGCTGCGGGGAGCAGCTGGGCAGCTCGATTCTCTTGCCCGAAGCGTGGCTTGTGCCAGCAACACCACACAGCCCTGGGAAACAACAGGCAGTTGCCTGTCATCCAACAGAGCCCACGCAAACAGCGTGGGGGAAAGAGACCTGGGAGCATCTCACTCTCAATCTACATGTCTAGGGAACTGATGCAGACTCTTGATGTATTACGCACATACTACTTCTAAAATATACCTATCTGGGGAGGGGGGACAAGATTATTACTTGGGTCATACAAAAATAGGAAGTATTTCATCATGCCATTAAAAAAGTACAAAGCCCATGAAATCAGAGTGCTGGGCTGGGATGCGGGCAGAACTGGGCTTACTGGGGCAGGGGATTTGCATTAGAACAGAGAAGCGTTTTCAGATTTCAGTGCAAACACAAAATTCAGCTCCCTGAGCTGTATCAAAGCAGCTCCTTTGTGTTTCAGAGCAACGGCATTCCGAGGAGTTGTCTTACCAAAGGGACCCTTCTGGAAGCACTGTGAGCCTTTGCGGATAAAGACCCTGCGTGTCAGACGGGCAGGAGCAGCCGTGGACAGCTCAGACACCCACGTGAAACGTGGTAGGCTGTGCTGCTGAAATCCCTTCACATTTTTACCCTCTTCATAGTATCTGCCAGGGTGCAGCTCAGCGCCAGCATCCCTGCAGACTAGTCCTGCGCCGTCCCCGGGCAGAGGGCATCGCTGGCACGCAATCCAGCCCAGCCCACACACCGAGGCTGCTTTCCCCCTTTTTCACTACTAGATCTCTGCATTTGATGCAAAGGGCTGTTGTGTCCTGCCCCTGCCCTCCCAGGAACCCTGGGAAAGGAAAGCGTGTTTTCCAGCAAAACTAATGCCTTAATTAGTCAATTTGCTAATATGCTGAGGTGTGAACGGCTTACGGTGAGGCAGGAGGAGCAGCTGTCCCGCAGGCACAGCCCTCACTGCCTGCCTTGCGGGCAAGGAAGGAGGTGTCCATACGGAGGGGCTGTCACCTCCCCAGCTCCTGATGGATGAGCTCTCCAAGACTGGTGAACAGGCTCTGGAGCCTTTTGGGGAGCGAATGTTTTTGTGAATGGATCATGACACAACCRTGGCCTGATTACAGAGCTGAGCAGCTCCCTCCACCCCCCCCCCCAAAAAGCCATGTGTTAGCTGCGTCTGGAAGCTGCGTCTGTCACGCTGCTTAGCTGTGACAGTACAGTCTGGGACAACGTACTGGTTTTCCCGGGGGATCCTCAGCAGAGGAGAGCACGCTAGAAGGACATACAACGGCAGAGTGTGCGGCACTGCCTCCCAGGAGAGGTGAAGGCCTGGGAGGGGGGAATGACGCGCTCCAGGGAACTCGGCTGCTAGATGCTAGCAGAGGCCTTTGGCAAGGGAAGTACATCGTCACTCCCCAGGGCTGCTAATTCACTGTGATCTGCGCTGCTTCAGGGATGGAGGCGTTCTGACTCGCACCAGTGACAAACCAGACAAAGAAAATAACAGACTGGGAGGAGAGGAAGCCCTGCCCTGCGCAGCCTGGACCCGTCCTCCACCTCCCTCTGCTCAACAGTGTGAAAAATACCCCTCTCCTCCATCCTCGGTGCACTAGAGCAGCTCCGTCGGGCAGAGGCGGTCTGAGCCCAGAGATAGCAATGAGGTCTACACACATGCAACATGACAGCATCCTCCCTCCCTTTTTTCTTTTTTTACGTAGTAAATCCAGCRAAACCCCAAGCTCATGCTCATGTGCTGTCCTTTCTGCAAGTGATTTTATTTTAAAACAGGAACTCGAGTTCTCCATTTGTTTAACAAGTCCCCCCCTTTTTTTTTTAAATAAAATTAATTTATTCTACAGAACAGTAAACTCTTCCAGACTCTTCCCTATTTACAAATTAACATTTTTGCTTGCAGATCCTTGCTTCCCCCTCCTTTTCCTATCCCGTGACACAGAAGGTGAAAAATCCGCCAACATTTGAAGGTCTGTAAGGCAGTGCTCCCATCCACAACCGCCTGGCCCGTTGGGACCTCAGTGAAGAACAAGAGTGATGATTTCTGCGCCACATCTGGAGGTCCCCCCTCATTCACYGGGTGTGTGAAAGAAGCAGGTCCATGTTAAACCCATCAGCCAAGAGCATCTGGCCTCTCCCCACTGCGTGGGCTCCTCCGAGCTGGGTTTTAGCTGTGAATACCCCTGCCAGCGCAAACTGCTCCCGCTGCCCTCTGAAGGGCCATGCGTTTGGGGAGAAGGTGGCATTCGCTGCAGGAATGAGATCCACCAGCCCTTGTCTCACGCACCCATGGGCCRGAAAGGCAGCTCTCACATCGCAGGAGGAGGCAAGGAGCCTTGGAGACACCTTCCCTGCCCTCTTGAAGTGGGAGAGACAAGCAACTCCAGCACTGGGGACACGCTTTTCTAGCTCAGGAAAGAAGGCACCTTAAAAAAAAAAAAGTAATTTGACCCAACCCMAAACTTCAGGCAAATTCAAGGGCTTTTGTGCTAGGTCGTGGCTTGGCTCGTACCTCTCTTTGCACTAAGTGGTAACTTCTAGCTGGGTATGGTGGGGTCTGCTCTAGCTTGCGACCTATCCAGACACATCAAAGCCACCTTGCTCAGGTCCTGCTAGCACTGTCACCCAGGCCTGGCAGCCACACGAGGAGCCAGGAGTCCTGGTGGTGGGCAAAACAAGCTGCGTGAGGCAAACAAGCACTTTGTCTGCAAGCAAAGCTGYGCTTTCGGAGGGTCTCCCACCCCACACGAGGCACATAATCCCGGTAAGCAGCCTGGCCTGTAAATCYACCCTAAGGGCTTCAGTGACCTGTAGGAAAAGGATCAACAACATAGTGCAYACCTGGCCACAGCGGGTTTCTGCTCTACGCTCTCTTCCAGGGCTCACCTCTACCSGGGGACCTCCTTTTTCTGCTATAGATGCATGTGGCTGCACTATCAGAAAGCCACCAAGAAGCGGTGACCGCTGCAGTGCCCGGTCCTTCCCGGCAGCAGTGCWGCTACAACCATCGCTGGCAGGGTTTTACATCTGCTGGGGAGGGACCTCAGCCACCGGCGAGGGCAATCCTGCCTGTCGCTGCAGTCAGCCTGGCCTGGCCCCTCTGTTCACCCACCGGGCAGCAGCCCCATTCCTTTTGCTCTTCCTCAGCRTTTCTACTTCTCTAAGAAAAAAACAAAACCCTTCAATAGCATCTACTGAAGATGTGTAGTATTTTCCTTCCTGGGAGCCCAGCTGAGCACCTGCAGGGCAAAGCTGCCCCTCACCTCCAGACACAGCCCCTGGCCTCTCCCTGACCCCCCCGAGACATCCCGAATGACTAATGACTGATGCAAAGCGAGGGTGTTGTCATATTTTTCAAGGTTTGCCTTGAGCAATGGAAAATAGTGCCTAGCTGCGGTAGAGAGAAGGCAGAAGGCTGAGCTGATGACCTTGCGGAGAGCTTAGGTTTTGAAAAAGCAAGGAAGAGAGGGAGGAAGAAAGGGGTTATCCAGGGACTCTCCGTAGGTACAGCAAGGAGAGAAAGAACAAAGGAAAAGAAATGGCAGGACAGCAGGAAAAACCTTCCTTGAACGCGATGCATCAAGCTTTGGAAAAAGCCTTCTCCTGGCAGAAGGTGGGAAACACGTGCCCCAGAGGGAGCCTGAAAGCMAGCCTGGATAAACCCTCACGCCTCTGCAGCGGTGTCCTCTCGGGCGCACAGATCCGTGTGTGCGAGAAAAGCCTCTGCGTGGGGATCTGCCACTTCCACCGTCATCCCGAAACGCCAGAGCCCCTCGGCAGCTGGTTTGCGGGGCGATGGTGCCAGAAGGGATGTTGGCCGCGCTGGGCTGTCACCCCAGAGGGGATGTGCCGAGGTGCTTTGGCTGGAGGAAGGAGCCCATCACAGCTTCGTGCTGCCATCCCAGGAGGGGTGTCCCCAGGGAGGAGACGCAGGGAGCCCGGCTCGGCCCCRGGAGAGCTCTTGGTCCAGAGGGAAAGGGAGGAGGCTGCAAGCTCCGAAATGGCACTGACGTTTTCAGCCTCCCAAACCCCCAGCGCTGCCCCAACCTTGGGGCTGGTGCTGGGTCCAGCCGGGACATCGCCCACCGCTCCACAAAGCTCCCTAAAGTGGCAGGGAGCAAGAACGTCCCGGCTGGGTTGCTGGTGGTGGCAGGAGGAGGTGGTGAGGCTGGTGCAGCAGTGAGGGGCACGGGTGCCCCGCATCCCCCCGCCATCCAGACCCCAGGCATGGGGGGCTCAGTAGAAGGAGTATTGGTTTTCCACCGCCCGGGTCCGGCTCCGGGCACCATCAGCCTCGTGGTAGTCCTCGGCACTGGCGGCGGGGGGCTCCGGCCGGCGCTCAGCGCTGCCGCTGCGGCTCCGGGGGCCCAGGGCACCCTCCAGACGGTGGTAGGGTGCAGGGATGGTGACAGCAGGAGCCACGGTCACCCCCTCGGCAGGTGGCAGGGCTGGTGGGCCGGCGGGTGCTGTGCTGCAGAAGTAGTGCGGGGGCGGCAGGTCGACCCGACAGCCCGGTGGCTGTGACACAAGGGCTGGCGGGGGTCCGGCGTCTGCAAGGGAGACAGAAGCTTGACCCCTCCAATGCTGCCTGGGGACTCAGCTCCTCCTCTCCTTCGCTGGCACCTTYCCACACCCACTCTCTCCCTTGCTCGCTCTCTCCATCCTTGACCCTGTCCTTCCCCAACCCTCCTTGCCCACCCTCTCCCGGCATAGCGGGATGCTCCGAGCCCCGCCGAGCCTCGCAGACCCCTTTGCTCCTCTCCTGCTCAAGSCAGGGGACTGACACCCACAGCTGGGGACACGTGGGTCACCCCAGCACAGCCCTGCTGCTGCGTGGTCCTCCCTGCCCACCTTCAATGGGATAACCCCCACCTTGGGGCATCTCCAGAGCCACGCACGGAGCACAGCTTTAGGGAGGGGGTGGGTGGAGGAATCCCAGGGATCAGTCCCTTTTGGGTCCACGCGAGATCCCAGCCCTAACACGAACCCAGCCCTCCACACGCAGCCGTGCCCCCACCCAGCGGCACAGCCCCGGCACCTACCGGGCAGCGGGCTCTGGGCCACGACGTAGCTGCGGAGGGTGATGTCGGCCGCGCCGCCCGACTCGAGGGGGATGGGGTGCGTGTGGAAGTGGCGCAGCATGTCGAAGATGGTCTGGAACCAGAGGTGCTGCACGTGGCACTGCCCGCTCTCGTTTAGCGACAGGCGGAGGTGCTGCAAGTGCAAGGGGCCAGCGGGTGAACCCCAGATTGCGAGGGTGAGATTCCCCCTTGCAATCAGCAAAAGAAGCTCCATCACCTCCATCAGCCAAGGGAGGTTTGCTTGTAACATAGGACTGTTATTTTTTCCCCTGCCTGGCCTGGAGGGTCTCCTGCTGCAGGGTGTTTCCTGCAAAACCTCACTCGCTGCAGCCCCGGGGGAAGTTTGTCCCCTCCTGGTGATGAACACCGTACAGAAGCAGCCAGAGAAGGGCGGCTGGGTACAGCCGGGGGGGCTGCAGCTCCAGTCCTGGTAACACAGACAGCCTAGGGAAGCCCACAGCCCGTCTGAACTAATTCTTGCGGGACAGGTGACAAGACCAGGCAGTTATATCTCAACACCTCGCAGCGTGTGCCCTCTGGTAGAAAAGGGACCCAGCAGAAAACTAYATGTGGGTTGTTTTTTTTATAGCGCATCTGTGTACTTCAGGACACGGAGCGGACAAGAAGAGGGCAGGGGAGGATGTGCCAGGCTACGCTGGGCTCCCGTGGGGTATTTAACCTTATGCCCACGTGGCAGGCACTGATCCAGCTGGGAAAGTGCTGATGGGGCTGGGCAGGGTGCAGAGGGCTTTCGGGGGACAAGGGCAGGTGGTCCTGAGGGATGCCCTGCCGGGGTGCAGCTCCCCGCAGAGCTGCCGTGTTTGGGGTCACCGCACGGCACCCGCTTGCTCGCGGAGCCCCGGCAGGGCGGGAAGGAGCCCGGGGTGCTGCACAGGGCCGGCACTAATATTCAGGGARAAGCAGAGGACACCCACCTTCGCTTTCCCCTGGAAGTTGAAGGTCAGCACGTACTCGCCCGGCCGTGTTTCGCTCTGCCGGATGACGAACAAGCCGTGGCTCCGGGCACCCCCGAAGAGCACCAGCTGAGCCGCCTTGATCCGCGAGAGAGTCCCGTGGAACCAGGGGAAGTCGGAGAGGTTGATCTCCACCTCTGCCTCACTGTCCTCCCCTGGCCGCAGGGACAGCAGGCTTTTAGGGAGCACCCGGACATCACCCTCTCCCACCCCTTCCTCCTCTCCCTYCGTGCAACCCCAGGAGTGAGGTGCTGGGGCCGCATCCTGCATCCCGGTACCTGCGAGATGCCCGCCGGCGGCAGGGGAGGACTCCAGCGTCTGCAGGAAGCTCTCCAGCGGGACGTGGGCGAGGAGCTCCCCCAGGGAGTCCCTGCCACGGCCGTGGGGTGCGGGGACGGCGGTGGCCGTGGTGGTGTGAGCACTGGGCAGGGCACATCTGTCYGGAGGCCTGGGCACATCTGGAAGGGAATTTGTAGAGGGATGGGCTCATGGCTCAGCATCACCTGACAAGGCTGGGGGCTGTCCTGCTCCGAAGGCCATTGCGCTGGAGCACCCTCGGCTCTCGGAGACATCTCAGGGCTAGGTTACGGCTCTGGCTGCAGCTCAGGGGACTCCCTTTCAGCCTGGACTGCGTTTCCTTCCCTTGGTGTGTCCGCGATAGGGGACATGGATGCGTCTTGGTTGGGCATGGAGATGAGGWAGGGCTGTGCAGGTGGAGGCTGCTCGCTGGGACCTGCAGACCCCAGTGCCTGCAGACGGGGACTGGATTTTCAACATGTACCAGGACGTGCAGGGGCAACGTTCATGTCTTAAATGGGGTGGCCCACCTCCCCAGSGTGGGGGCTAGCATGAAGAAGAGGAAGGTGATAGACAGAAGATCCATCCCCACAGCACCTGCTTCAGGCTCCTTCACTTTATCGCTGGCAGGATCTGCCCCCCCCCCAAACCAAAGCTGGCACCCGGAGATGCCCACTCTCCCCGGCGGGTTTTTTTCCCAGACATAGGTCCTCACCATCAGCCAGGAACTCGCAGCTGCAGGAGGACACCCTGCCCTGCAGACAGGCTCCCTGCGCGCAGGATGCCAGCTCGATGTCGTCCCCGCTGTCCCTGGGGGGGAGAGCACAGAGCAGACAGTCACACGCCAGCCGCCACACTGCAGGGATGGCACCTCTGCTCGCAGGCATGCGACGGGGACTCCTGACCAAACGAAATTCCAGCTGTGATCCGGGAGCACATCCYGATGCTCCTCGCTTCTTCCTGGAGGGGCTGCCATGGACAGAAGTGCCTGCAGCATCGAGAAGCAGAGCGGCCGGCACAACAACATGGCCTTTTGGGGGTGAAATACCGGTGTGAGGGGATTAAGCCCTTGAAAGCCCTCACTACGTGGGGCACGCCAGCTGGTCCTAGCTGCAGCACTTTGCTGCAGCCTTGTTGGTTTGGATGGAAAACTGTTCCCTTGACTTTCAGTGCTTTGCTTTGCAAGACATACACAGACACACGCACGCTCCCACCACCAGCTTCCACCCAAGGGTGCTTTCACCCTCTGCAAAGGGAATTACCAACCCACGGGAATTACGTCCCCAAAAGACATCAAAAAACCAAGCCAGGACGCCCACAGCGAGAGGGAGCAGAGCACGGTGGGGGCCGCAGCGGTGCAGCCCCCACGGAGAGCATCCCTGCTGCCCGACCCCTGCCCACGCACTTCAGCACCCTTCTTGCGCAAACCCCCCCCACTTGCTCCACAGCCTATTTTTATCCTGGCCACCGGCGAGAGCCCGGTGCTGCCAGAGCTGCCCGCGGCACTCGGCTGCTCTTGCTTAACAGCGGCCACGTGGGCACAGGCAGCGAGGAAGCGGCTGCGTTTGCAGTAACGGCTCACGAGGGAGCTGCTGAATTATTTAGTGGCCAGTAAGTGAATCAGCCATTGGGAGTCATTCAGCTGCAGCCGGTTAAAAACAAGAAGGGAGGAAGGAAACCAAAACCAACGGCGCTTTGCAGAAAAGCCGTCGACGGGCGCTCACGCAGCGGCTCCAGCGTGCAGCCCTTGGCAAAAGCATCAGGAGCTGATTGAAAATTCGTTCTTGGCACCAAGCGTGTGTGTCGCTGTATTAAACAGCTCATTATTATTTGCTCTGGAGTTCATTATTATTTGCTTTACAGTCACGTCCGGAGACCGAAGCGGGACTGTGCTGGGTGCTAAGCAAACATAAAAGGCTGGGAGGCTGCTGGCAGCAGAGCGAGGGGCTGGCACAGGGCTGCCGGCGGCTTCTGCAGCGGCTTGAGGTGAGCACGGCCGCGGCGCTCAGCTCCGGCTGGAAAACCGGCACCGAAACATGCACTGGGAGAAAAAGGGCCGTATTCCCCAGCCTCACCTCCGACAGCAGCCAGCCTCAGCATCGCTTCTTGAATTATATATTTTAAAAAGCAGCAAAAGGAGCACAGATCTGGAGTCCATTAGWGCATCCTCCCTGCGAGATGCAGCCTCCGCCGTGACCAACCCTGCAGCACCCGAACTGCGTCTCTTCGGCAGAAGGRGGCAAAGGCAGCCCGGCGGCAGCTGGAGCCTCTCCAAGCCCCTGTTCCAGGTTTGCTCGAGGTTTTCACCTCTGCAAGCTTGGGCACCTTRTTCTTCCAAAATTGTGCCAAGAAGGGCAGCGCCAGGGTTTCCCCGGAGCCCGGGGAGCGCCCGGGCCGATCCTGCCTCCCCGGGCCTGGGCCTGTCTGAGCCAGCTGGAAGGCAGCAGCGCCGGGCACGCGAACCTCCCTACGGCGTAACCCAATGCACGGGCCGACGAAAAAGCAGATCGGAAGTTTTGGCAGAGTTGTTGTGACTCCAGTGACAGCATTAATACCACAGTGATAGAAACGTAAATAAATTGATTTAGCCAGCAGAATCGTAAATATACCATGGATGCTGGACTGGAGAAAAGCATAGAATACAGCTCAAGTATAGTATAAAAGCTTCAGAGGGTGGGTGTTAGGAGCTTCCCGTGTTGAGGGCTCACCTCAACGTTCCCGGGTCACCTGCCTCTGCCTGGCCGAGGTGACGGGGAGCAGGAAAGGGTGAGCAAGCGGCCAGTGCTCTGCGAGGCTGCACCTCTGACACACACAGGCTGCTAACCCTGCCTCCCGACTTCTGCTGGCCCCAGTCAGGGGCTTTCTGTAATAACCCAAAGTAGCAAAAAAACTGCCTCAGGGGTAATAACCCGTGCTCGAGGGCACCACAGCGGCGGTGAGCCCGGCCCCTGCACAGCACCTTCCTCCAGCAAGCCTTACCCGGGGTCGATGCAGTCCTGGATATCTGCCACCCAGGAGTGCTTCTGCAGGGAGTCGATGGTCTCCAGGATGTACTCGGCCCCGTTCTCCACCTGCAGGCAATGCGGGACGGCGTCAGGCTGCGGTCGGGGTCCCACCACCCCCCTGGGGCAAAGCACACCCCATAACCCAGCCGGACCCCCCTCCGTTCACCTGCTGCTATTAAATAGCACCTTGGTTGAACAGGGGGGGATAAGTGCTCCTTCCCATCCCAGCAAAGGGATGCCGAGGGGTGACCCACAGAGGTGCTTTGGTGTGTCCGATCGTCACCCCTGACCAAAGCCGGGGCTCGGAGGAAACCCCCCACCCCACCGTTATCAGCAAATGTATCACGAGGTTTTTACAGCCTCCRTGGCAAAACCACGGTGCTGGCCGGCAGCATCGGGGGTGCATAGCACCACGCACCAGCACAGACAGCATCCCTCGCTTCTGGGGTGCCTCCGTGTCCCCCAAAAACTAGCTCTGCACAGGTAGAGCAGAAGCCATGCTGCCCCCTCACTGCCCCAAAATCCTGCCAGACCCCAAAACCCAGCAGTTTAAAACCTCTCCTCTGTTATCTTTTCTGCCTGATGGTCCATGAGGCTTCTGATTTCTGATTGCAACAGGGTGGGAGAGAAACCTTCCTTTAACAATAAAATAAAATAAAAATCAGGATGCAAAAGAACCTCCAAAACTGCAAGCCTTTCTAGGGCTGGGGAGGAATCAGCAAATCTCCACATCAGCAATGGGGCAGCAGGGCAGAGGGACTCAGAAGCCACCCCACGCGATGCTGCGTGCCTCTGGCAGTTTCCCCACATCCCTCCTGGACCCCTTATACATCGTGTTCCTGAGCTAGCGAGGCAGCCCTGACTCCGGGAGGGAATCRCATTGCCAGCTGAGACAACCTCCTAGCAAATTAAATTAACCACAAACAACTGAATCACTGTCCTGAAAATAAGCGGGGTGTGCGGGGAGCAGYGCCTAGCGCCTGGGCTGGGGCCGAGCAGCAATCCGCTCCCCCGCCGCAGCCCGGGGCCGAGCACGGGCCATCCTGCCCCGAGGCGGAGGGGAGCAGCAAAGATCCCCCCCTCCCCGTTTTGTTTAGCCAGAGCAAAGGAGCCTCTCCAGTTTTCTGAGGGCAATGCGTGAAGCCGGCGTGGGAGTCGGGGCTGCGCTCTCGTGCAGAGCATGACAGCAGGCGAAGCACGTGCAGGGCTTGGGTATTTTGCAAGTGCCTGCTTATGCAATGGAAAAAAAAATGCATGTGCTTGGTGTCCGATGGGCGGTGGGGACATGCTGCCTGCTAATTTTTAGGCAATTTGGCAGAAACTATTCCAGTGTGGCCTCCCTGAATAAGACAGGGGCTTTTCCACCCATCATAACCTGCCAGAGTGCGGTGTGTTGTGTGTGAAGGTTGAGATCAGGCTCGACATCAACCCTGTACACGGGAAGGCAGCGGGGAAACCACAGCACCCAGCTCCCTTTCTTACCCCTCTAATCTGTACCCTGACATCAAGGGGTACTTCACCACCCCCCCCCCCCCGGAATGTCCAGCCAGCAAAGGGGGAATGCAGAAGAGCAGCAAGAAGATGTCCCAGCAAGAAGGGCTGGGATGTYGGGAATAGGGGAAACGCATCCTSTGCCGACAGCTGGGAGGGGAGGGCAAAGGCCGGCTGGAGCAGCAGGAGAGGGGCAGCAGGAGATGGGGAGCGAGCCGATGGGCTCAATGCCTCATTTGCTGCCTCGGCTCACTCAAAGGATCGATTGCAATCAATTAACCCCGCCGCAGGGTAAGCGCCCTGGCCAGAATGGGGCAGGAGCAGCAGGGTACCTGGTCAATCAGGCATTTTCAGACCAGCAGGGTTTGGAGCCTTCTCTGGGRTAATTCAAGAAATGGCTGAAGCAGCCACAGAGCCGTTAGCAGTGGGAGTGGAGAGAGAGCATGTCTGGCTCCAAAAGATGGGAAGAGGGCAAGCCCAGAGCCCTCCTCCAGCAGCCAGAGAAACCAACCCTCCCCAGGCACCCAGGAAGCACCCCGGAGCTGCATCCCCCCAGCAGAGACCTGCCACGACCAAACCCTGCCAAACCCATCTGCACTTGCTCACGACAGCCCTAGGGATGGGGACAAGCAGTGTCACATCCTTGGCGTTGGCCACGCTTTGGACACTGATGTGACACTCCAGCGAGGCGGGCAGCAAGACACGGTTGAGATGAAACTTGTAAGGGCATCTAGAAAACACGATTGCAAGTAGCTGATGAGCCAYATTCCAAGAGCAGTTATCGACGGTTAATGGGTTATCGATGGCTAACAATCAAAGCTGAGGGATATGCTCAGAAGCTCCTTCACATCAAGGACTCTCCTTTTGTCCTCTTCAGTCATGATTAGGACAAAAGCAAAGAGAAGATGCCTAATCAATTCAYGGATGACACCACATTGCAAGTGTGTTGGAGGATGAGACGAGAATTCAAATGAACTTGTCGAAGCTGAGAAATGGTCTGTGGAAGAAAAAGCCCAAGACTGCCGCCAGCTCAAGGACACGGGTGAGCTCTGGGCTCGCACCAATTGCCGTGGGTGTCTGGGCTGGGGAACCRCGACTCTGGAGTGGTTCTGCAAAAAGCAGAGTTACATCAGTGGGGTGTAACCAGAGGGGTTACATCAGCCCACAAACTGCGTATGAGTCAACATCATCATCAGGGTACGAAGAAAGCCAACTAGATCAACGTGGGCTGGGTAAAGAGGAAGAAGAAAGGAGAAGCCATCAAAGGAGAAGCAATCCTTCCCATCTGCTCCTGGCCACAGCGCCACGTATGCTTTGGGGCACGCTCTCTCCAGAGCCCGCAAGGAAAGCGGGGAGGCTGGTCAGGCTGGAGAGAAGATGACACATGAGGTTGGTCTTTGAGGCACAGAAGACAACAGCCGAATTAGCTTCCATGTCCATGGTGGACACTGGCCACAGCAGAGGTTGAGGTTGAACAGCAAGAAGCCCCTGGGGCAGGGAGGATGCCCTGGAGATGGCTGCCCGGAGAAGGCATGGGACCTTTACAAGGAGCTGGGTTTGGTGGAGAGCGATTTCCCGCAGGAACGTGCGCTGTGGCCAGATGGGCTACCAGGCGTGGAGCTTTCACAAAGCCAGGCTCAWTTTTTTCTCCTCCTCTGCTTTCACAGGTTTCTAAGCTTTTAAGCGGGTTCATTYAGCCGGGAAGCTTGGCCTCTCTGCTCTGCCTTTGCCACATGCTTTTAGGGAGAAGCATCAGGGAGAGAGGTGTTTTTTTCGCTGAGGTAGGACGCAGAAATCCTCAAAACACTGCTCTTCCCCCACATACATGTGCTACCTCCCAGCTGGGCACGTCCAACAGCTCTGAGGGAGAGCACGAGTCCATTAGTGCGTGCGGGGAGGCACAGCCTCATTAGCTGGAGAGAAACGCCATCTCAGACGACATGTCCATCATCACGGCAGCACATCACAGCTCAAGCTGGGACCCCGCAAAATTCAGCCCCGATCTGCCGTGACAGGCTGCTGCCTTTCGGCAGAGCAGGAGGGAGCATTAAGCTAATTAATTGCATGATATGGAAAACTCTTTCTGGAGAGACTTTCACCCTCTGCTCATTCTCCCAGACTCGCATGGGGTGGTTGATCCCCAGGTTGGCCCCGCACGGCCGTTCCCATCACCCCATGTCAATGAAGCGGCCACCACGTGCCACCGTTCTGGGGCAGCGGCAGTCACAAAACCACAGGTAGCGGCACCAAAGAGCGTTTCCCATTCAGGTTGTCTCTGGACACTAATTTAACCCGTCTCCTGGTGACACGGAGAAGCAAAACCCCATGATGAAAGCCAGGCAAACAGCTCGATCCCAAAAATACCTGGGCATCAGGTGGAGGTTGCATCATTTTGGTGGTGGGGGGGCGCACAACCCGGGGAGGGGAGGCAGGGACCCCGCAAGGACCATTAGTGCTGTTGGCATCTCAGCTCCAAAAACCAAGGCAACGATCCCCTTGGGGACGGAGCATCCCCACAGCAGGGGCTGGATGCGGGCGCAGGTGGGGTCCCCGTCGGGATCCACRCCGCTGCCGCCCTGCTCTCACCTTTAGGACGAAGGTGTTGTCTTTGTCGGGCATCTCCAAGGGCATGGTGGTGCGGACCTCGATGATGGCCGACAGCGGGATGCTCACCTTGGGTTTGGAAGCCTGGGAAAAGAAAAAAAAAAATTATTAAAAGAAATCGATAAATAAAAAAAAAAAAGTCGCTCAATTGAATCAAACTCTCCCGGGGGACGACGCAGCGGGGCTCTCGGAGAGGCAAGATCGCAGCTCAGCCTGCACGGTTATTACGGGGGGATGGGGGGGAAAAAAAGCATTGATTTCCCTCATGTGCCTGATAATTCCAAGCTCTTTTAATTAACCAAGAGGAGGCCCGGTGGAAGATAGGGAGGTTAGTGCATTTAACTGCCAAACCTCTTCCTTGCTCCAGCACAGGCTGATACACCAGCTCTGCCACGACCACTTATTTCTCTCCTTTATAAACCCTCTCCTGAGGAAGACGTGCTATCTGACGGGGGACGGTTCCTATGCAGAAAGCAGCCCAGGAAGACTCCCCGTTTATCCAGCGCAGGAGCAGCATTTCAACTGAGAAGCTACGACGCAGCAGCCTTAGCCATGCAGGGAATTTTAATTACATTAAAATAAAGAAAAATGAATTTCCCCCAGGGCCCCCCGGCACCCGCTGGAGCCTCAATGGGGGGGCAGGACCCGGTGCCTCCCATTTGAAGTCTCTGCTGAGCAACAAACTCCCCAGATACTTGTTTTAATTCTAACAAATCCCACCAAAGGAGCCCCGGAGCTGCTCCCCGGGACCAGCCCCCTCCGGGGCTCCGGGATTCGGAGCATCGTGACTGTGGGAAGCAGAGAAGTGATTTAGTCACYGAAACCTGCGCCTGATGCCTTGGGTACACTGGGTGGGACGAGGCCAGCCACGAGCACTGGGCTGCAGGTTACCAACAATGGGTTCAGTTCCCATTTTTTTGGGGAAAAAAAATATATCCAAGACAGAACAGGAACTGCTTTTTCTCCTCCAGGACGTTTCATTTCCGCCAGCCCCGGGACCCCGGCGCTGCCTTGACGCATGTCTCAGGCTGTGCGGGGCTCACCCCTGCCCCAGGGAATTTTTCCCTCTTGGTATTTGCATGGGAGAAGGTCAGAAAGGAGGAGGCAGCTGCTTGGAAAGGAAAAAAAATAAGGTATTAATTCGCCGGTGAGCCAGAGAAGGGTCTTCTCCAGTAGGGCTCTTCCCTTTAAAGATTTAAAGACACGACCATAGTTTTTGTAGGGCCTACGCAAAAACAAACCTGTAGGCTGCTGAAGCAAAAAGCCGTTTTCCTCCAGCTGTGTCAGGCTGGTGCCACTTTTACAGCTGAATCATTTGCCAGATGGAAAGCAAGATGGGATGAGGGGAGAAGGATGAAAACCAAAGCAGGGTGTGATTATAACAGGAGAGCAGACAATGTTCATAAAAGTTGCCATAAAATCATTTCAAAATTGATTTTTAGAGGCAAATCAAGACACACTAAAAAAATCCCTCTACAAGCACTCTCTTAAATGTTTTAAGAGCAGCAGTTGTTCCATTTTAACCTGAGTTTATTGCCCCTTTGGTGCAGCCAACTCGCCAGTGCTGCTCCGTGCAGCCCGCACCCACCGGATTCACCGGATCCTCCGTGCATCGTGCCATGGATGCGGAGGTTCCCTTCCAGCCGGGTCTCGTGCGGTCCCTGGGCTGAGTGAGCCCCCCGAGCCAGCTACCAGCGATGCACGCCATCCGTACCAGTGCTGAGCCGTGCTCTAGAGATGCACTTGAGTTTAAACTCGTATTTTATCGGGAGAGATGTGATGGTTAGGCGGAGAGGCACAGACTAACACCAGCAGTGCCAAGGTTCACTTTGGCCTCAGAAAAATAGAAAATGCTGTTTAAAAACATGAACTATCCTGCCATCCCCATGTATAATGTAGAAATCCATCCCTCTACCAAACCGAGGGTTACCGGGGGTTCGAAGCACACCGAGACCCTCACCCCTGGGTGCAGGCACAGCACGATGGCTGGTGTTGGCCCAGCTTCGCTACCAGGGACTGAAATGCATGCAGGAAAGTCCTGGAGATGAAATAAAAGAGATTTTTCTTCCCTAGGTATTTAAATAACCTGAGATTTCATTACCAGCACATAGAGCTAGTAAAGCCCCAGGGAATGGCTTATTATTTGCCCTGTGGTCTTCAGGGAGGAGAACGTGCAGCACAGCCAAGGCACAATCACGGCGTTAGCACAGGTGAGGGTTTGGCAGCACAAGGCAGCCCTTCGCTCAGCCCAGCAGCAAAGGCAGTCCTGAGGCGAGGAGGAGACTGAAGGTCTCATAATCCACATTTCTTTAGCAAACGCCTCCACCACTCAGCCTTTCCCCCAGGAAAACAGGGACGACGTCTGCCTGCATCGCGTGCAGGGGGGATGCGTGCGAGAAGGGGAGGGAGGATGCACCGAGGACCCGCTGCAATGAAAACYGGCTCCTGATTTTGAAGCTTTCATTGAAATTACAGAAGAAGAAAAGATGCAGGCAAGGAAAAGTGATATTGTGGGTAATAATAATAATAAYAGTCATCATCAGTGTTCCTCTGCCCAGGRGGGGAAGTAGCTGGGGCTGTCTGGGAGGAGAGCTGCAAAACCCATCCGTGGCAGTGGTGCTCCAGCCCCGGAGGGCAACACTGATGTCTTCTGTCCCCAGCATTAAAAAGCTGCATTGGAGGTGGCCTTGCAGATGCAAAGTTATTCCAAATGAATTATTATTTTTAAAAGGAATAAAACCTGTTTTCAGAAAGTGGACTAGCGACCCTCTGAGATCTAAAGCACAAAGCCCAGGCAGTGATCCCAGCCATACTGCTGCTGCACGAGCCACCGGTCTGACACATCTCTGCAACATGTTGGGAAGAGAAAAAACCCTCTGGATAGCCTGGACACCCCACATCTTGATGGGGGAATGAGCTTTTCCACCAGGATTGATATTTGGGGGCCAAAGGACCACGCAGAGGTTTCAGCATCTCTCCCAAGGGCTGTGGGGAAGGAGGGGGCTACAACCCAGTGAATGGCAGCAACTGGGGCTTGCAGGTTGGATGGGTTTCAACCACACTGTCCCCTCTTTTCACGTCTCAGCCACCCAGCACCAAACCCACTCAGGACCAGAGCTGGATTTCATCTCAACTCTGCAGYGGAAACAAGCAAAACCTCAAGCAAAGCCGAACTGCTGCTTGAATTGTTCAGAAAAACAACAGCAGAGAAAAGCCAGGACTTACCTTTGGAGGCACATAAAACTCGAGGAGGAACCTCTCTCCTTCCACCTTCACCGCTTTCCGGAGCAGAAGGCGGCACTTCTGCCACTGTGAGCTTCCCACACAGTTCGTGTCATCTGCCACCATGTAGCGCAGCGTCCCCTCCCTCTGGATGTCCACCAGCTCCACCTTGGAGGAGGGCACCTTGGACAGGCGCAGCTTGTGGGTCCATTTCTCCCGTGGGTCGCCGGGCTCCTTGCCCCCGGCTGGCCACGGCTCCCTCTCACCTCTCCGGCCACCCGGGGCAGCCTCGGCACCCGGCTCCGGGGAGGACTTGCGATGCCACATCTCCTTCATACCATCCACCACGCACAAGCTCATGTTCCTCAAGGAGAAGCCTTTCTTGAACTTGGGCTTGGCAGCWGCGTGGATGGAGACGTCCTCCGAGCTGCGGGACTGGCCGTAGGAGGACACCTTGCGTGCCTGCGCCTGCTGCGCCGGGCTCAGGTACCGTCCGGCACCCAACGGGGTGTCCATGCTGTCCAGGGACTCGGTGGACGTCTCCTCCTTCCTCGGGGTGACCTCACGCCCGTAGGGGACGTGGMAGTTCTGCAGCCCCACGAAGGGCACGATGTTGTACTTGGTGGGGGAGTCGGACACGAACACCCGGCTGACCTCCAGGCTGAAGATGTCCAAGAAGTTGGCTGCGAAATGGTGGGAGAAGGAGGTCTCTGCCCCGGGGGTGTCGTAGTGGGGGTTCTCCTTCAGGAACTGGCAGAACTTCTGGGCGAAGTCGACGGCGGCCGCCTGGGCGTGCAGCTCGCAGAACTCCCTCCAGTCGGGGAGCGGGGAGGAGGGCTCCTGGCACAGGGCATCGCCGTTCATGGCTGCCCCATTCCACCTGCCGGCGGGCTGCGGGGGGCAAGGGGACAGCGTGAGCGCGGGCACGGACACCCCACCCTGCACGGCCGTGCCCCCCTGCAAACGGGGGTCTCCCCCCGCCATGATGTCGGAGCAGGTTTGCAGCCCCGGTGCAAAGGGAAACGCTGTGGGAAAGTGTTTTTGCTCCGTTCCCTCTCCACCTCGCACGCCAGAAAAAATCTTGGCCCTGGCAGCAGCCATAAATTGTACTTATTTTACGATTACGACCATGCAAAAGCATTATTGATTTCTCATAAAACCGCTAAGGACTCCCCAACTGGAGGAGCCCAGGGGGATTTGCCTTCAGGATTTCTCTTGCCTGCGTGTTCTGCCCGGGCACGGCAGCAGCTCTCCCATGGGGGGAGGCAGCACCGGGCATCCCAGAGGGGCCCGCACGGGCACAGAGGGCAGCACCCTCCCCTCCGCACCCAGCAGCTGATCCTTCTCCATCTATATTTCTGTCCTGATCCTTTGTCACATCAATTTTTTTTTTTTTTTTTTTTTTTGAAGAGACATATTAGAAGAGACATGCATCTTGCTGCTTTGGTTGGCAAGGACCGAGCCTGACACACTGCCAGATCCGCTCGTTCCCGGACTTTATAGACCAAACTCTTCTTGGCCGGGTGACATCTCACCTGGGGCAGGCGCTGCTCTCGTGTCCCCCTGCCATGGCCGAGCCCTCCCTGTCCGGTCACATCTCCGTCAGACCGAGCTGAGCTGCCGGAGCCACGTGAGAGCTCAGCCCCTGCCCCTCRCCCTCCCCGCTGAGCATCAGGCACCGGGGCGTAATGGATAACCCCGGGACAGGTCCTCGGCAGACACCAACGAGTAGGTAGGGTACAAGGGAATAARAGAAGCCAGACCCAGGAGCCCACCAGAAGTTGAAGGGAGCCAAAGACCAGACTCCCACACCCACGGGAGAAGCACCGCATTGCCYGACCTCCACACTGGCCCCTCTCCCRGTGGCCACGGGACTCGCAGGGGCACGTGTGCGTCCCTGGCTTTGTGCTTACGCTGCACTTCCCAATCCTCCACCGAGCTTTGGGCGGCTTGAACCACCTCCCTGGGGAGACCCCAGCRGCGATCCCACCTCAGAAATCACCTCCCAGTGCCAAGACTGCTTGTGCGGGCTCATGGTGGTGAGCCTTCCCCAGTGAGCAACTGGGGCACCGCTCAGCCCATGTCCCCAAACTCACGGTCCGTGTGTCCAGACAACCCTCTTTCCCCTCCGAGGGCAGCAGTTCGGCTAATCCACCTCAGCTGGCTCAAATACAGAGCCCAGGGGTGCCTGTGGCTGCCATGCTCCGGACAGGGACCATGCCTGGGGACAGCCAGCGACCGTGCCTGGGGACAGCCAGACTTCTGGAAGGATGGGACATTTCCCCCGGATTTTGCTTTCTCCATTCACAGAGCAGCTCTTCTGCTGGCAGGAGATTACTCCTGCTAATAAATCACACCCACTAACCCACCAGCAGCTTGCATGGCCAATAATTAATTACCACTCAGATGAACTGCACAAGCCATGGGATTGGGGCAGGCACCGGGGACTGGGCTAACCCACTCCTCATCCCCCAGCCCCTGACCACGTCMGTGACCAGACCCCAGGCAGGACCGAGCCCCGAAGGCTATGATCTGGAGCAGCAGCAGYGGCCAGGAGCCAGTTGCCATTTCCCCAACACCCTACGGAGACGAGACGCTGCCTGACCCGCCCGCATGAAGCGTCGGAGCTCTCCGGGAGCACCTCCATCCCTGGAAGCGGCTCTCAAACCCCCTCAAACAGGGAGAAACACAGGCAACAAAAGCGCTCGATGGAAAGAGAAACCCCGAGCTGCTTGGGAGCCAGACCCAGGGGAGCTTGGCTTCTCCGCCGTCTCGTAAGGACCACGCAGCTTTCCCCTCGGCAGCGTCTCTGCCCCACACGTGYGGCATCTTCCCGCCTTCGAGACGGGGCTGCTGCTCGGTGTCCCAGCTATGCCAGGGAGGCAGTGAGGACAGGGCACACACGTGGCCATCGGGGACCCGTGCTGGCCCCTCACGTCCCGCAGCACCATCACCGGTCCCTGGCAGAGCTCCAGCCCCTGAAGAAATCCCCGGCAAGGCTCTCCCCGGCATCGCAGGGCTTTCCCCGAGAGCCGGGAGGGTCCTGCTCGCAGGGATCCATGCCAGCTGGGAAAAAAACCCATCCCTGCAGTTTAGGAGCGGTGTCTGAATTTCCCCAAGAGACAATGGGGGAGAAAACACAAAGCTGTTTGTTACCTGCCCAGCAAATGCAATTCCTACTTCTCCACCCATCACTGAGCAGAGAATTTAAAGGCTCAGGTCGTGGTGGCAGCTACCACCCTTCGGCTTTAAAATTCACAGCCCCAGCTCCCCGCCACTGCCCCGGGAGCTGCCCCAGCACCAAGCAATGGACCAGGAGTATTTGGGCTCGGGGAAGATACGGGAGATGATTCCCTGCCGATCCAAGCAGGCACGGTGAGAGCAAGTGAGGGGGAAAGGGTGCAAAGGGAAAAGAGCAGAAAGGGGCTGGGGGGCGGCGGGGGGGAACTGAAAGTCCCACGGCGATGGGTTTAATTGCATCTGCCAGAAGGTGCAGCTTGGCTTTGCCCTGGGTGTCGAGCCCCGGGGCTTTGCTGGTGTCCCGTCCCCCCCCCGCCACACATGGGGGGAGAATGCTTCTCCCCATCCATCTCTCCAGGAGGCACCGGTGGTACGGAGTGGGGTCTGCCTGCCCGAAGCTGAGGGATGGCAAGCCAAGATGCAATGGATTTAGAGAGATTAAGGAAAAAAAAAGAAGAAAAAAAAGACAAACAAAAAAAGGCACTTCAAAAAAAGATAAAGCCCCGAACAAAAAGCCTCGTCACCCAGGCACCGCAGCCAGGCTCAGGCTCGGAGACGCGCACACAGAGGCATCACACCATCTTCCTTTCATCTGCGCGGGGATGACAGACTTTAAAAGGCCAATTTATAAAAATGAAGCCTAGAGGAGAGACATCTGGCAGGTCTGAGGCAGCGGCGGGGGGGATTACTAACCCCGCGCTGCGTCTCCAGCCCCCCCCTGCCCAGAACAGGCCTGTGAGCCCCCRGCCGGGACCCCACCGCGGAGGCTGGGAGCAGGCGGGGTGGCTGGGGGCAGCCCCCCAGGACCACAGAGCCATCGCCGCCCCGGCACCCACCCCRGCACGTATGCATTCACCTGATTTCAGCGGGAAGCAGGCTCCCAATTATCTCTGTAGATTTACCTTTAATCTCGGTGCCTCTGCTCCCCTCCATACCAACAGCACTGCCCCACTTCTCGAAATAACTTATCATGCCACAGACAGCATCCCCGGGCAGAGCGGTGGAAGCAAAGACGAAAATAAGCTCAAGATGAAAATAAGCAGCAAATCTGCGATCGCTTTTTTGGAAAGCGAGGGCCGTCCGCTTCCAGCCCAGCTTACCGAGGGTTGCAGCGTGCTCCCGGGCACCTTTTGAAGGAGCCAGATCCCTTTGGAGGTGCTATCAGACAACTCCAGAACTGGCTCCGGGGCCACAGCCTCGAGTCCCTGGCCTGGGTTACACAAGAGGACAGACACATGAAATATATAAAATGAGGACGTTTGTTGTCAAAGGGAAGCCACAGGGTGGCAACCGAGACATCAGGCTGGTGATGGGCTCCTAACCCACCTGCACAAGTCCCCAGACACCTCCCAGGGCAGAGCTGTGCCCCGCTGCTGCTGCTGTCACTCGGGAGAGCAAGTCAAGGTTTAAGAAGGAAGAGAAAAAACAAACAAACAAACAAACCAACCCACAGGATTTCTGGGGATCAGCCAAGTGGAAACCCAGGTTGCAATCGCAGGCGAGAGCCAGCCGCTGGCAGCGATGTTATGACAACCTCTCCCAATAAGCTGTGCTGATGCATCCCCTGCACCGGAGATGCGTGTCGACAGACACAAGTAGAAAGATCTGAAAGTCGAAGTAAGCTACTGACCTCAAGAAGAAATGAAATTTAAACTGTCAGCAGAAGTGCAAGAGACCATGAAAAAAAAAAGTCTCTGGTGAAGCAGGAGTCAGGGAGTAACGACGAAGCCACCAGGATTTGTTGAACCAGAGAGGTGGGGAGGAACCAACGTCTAATGAGGTGTTAATAACCCGAACACACAACACTGGTCATGGGATAGCCAGAACAGCCAGCCCAGCACTCGCCCCGAGGGCTTTATTTAAGGAAACAACCCTAATAAAGAGATGTTTCCCTTTGCCTGGCACGGCGCTGCCAGGCTGGGCCAAAGCGATCCAAAATTCAACGGGGAAAAAAATTCTGTCCGAATGGAGGTTGCGAGAGGCAAGCCTGCATCCCTCCATCTCTGCCTGCACGGAGAGCTCCCGGGGTCACGCGTGTGCCTGGCTGGGAACCGGGAAGGGCAGGAGAGGAAGAACCTGCAGGGAAAGGTGTGCAGCAAAGCCCTGGGGGTCTCCTGGAAGGAGATCCCCAGCTCGGTCCCGGCTGCCCCGGTCCAGCGAGCTGCTCGGTTTCCAGCAAGATCGATGCCACTCAAAGCCCCGGCTGGCAATCCCACGGGAACAGCATGAGGAAAGCCAGGCACCTGCTCCCCCAGAAAAGCACCTGACCTCAGCRTGCTGGGCCAGGGGAGATCCCCGAGTCACGAGCAAGTCCCGGAGCAAGGCGACACCTCCCCGGCCCCCGGCAGCAGGCTGCGAGGTGATGCTCCTGGCAGGCAGGCAGGTCCTGGCAGGCAGGCAGCCCCTCTGGCAGCTCCCCCAGGCACTGCCTGCCCCGGGCAGATGGGGAAAACAGCTAAAACTGGGATGGAGCCTGCCCTCGGGGACCAGGGGGGCAGAGCGAGCAGCATGCAGGGCTCAGAGCTGATGGGAGAAGGGAAGCAAGCACACCATCTTTGCTCTTACTGTGCAAGCCCAAAGGGATGGGGGACACATCGGCCACGGAGCTGACATCCCCCCTTCCACAGCAGACACCTGAAGCATGCAAAGTCCAAGCGACCTCCTCCCGGGGGCTTCCTTTGCCACCTCCAGGAGCTGGGAAGGGTCCCAGCCCTCACGACTGACCCATCAGAGCTTTAACCAGACACAGAGGCTGAGCTTAGGAAGAGAAAGCCATAGGGAAAAAAAGCAAGTTATCTGCCCGTGTGCATTACACATCCTTCCAGACCCACCAACCACCCCCACCGCAGCCCCGCGGTGGGAGAAGCTGATTGCCCTCTGCACTCTTCATCGCTCCATGTACTATTTATACCCTATAGATCTTAAATCAGACCAGCTGTCTGAATCAGACAGAAATGGAAACTATCTTTGTTCCTCTCATTTACTGTCCATCCCACTAAAATATTAATTGAACAGCATTTTGGCCTCAAATTTAATGGTCAAACCACCTTCCTTGAACCAATCCCCCATTAAATGCACGCTTTGACTCCCTGCCCAGACGCACTACAGGGTCCGCCTGTCATCTGGAGCCTAGAAAACATTTGTCTGGAGTGAAAAGGCTTCTCAGGTCTTTTTCCGCTACCCGATGAGGGATCCCTCCAGCCGCAGCGTTAGCTGGAGCGGCTCTCCAAACAGATGCCCCCAAAGCACCCAGCAGCATTGGATGGCCACCTTCCAGGGCAGGGTTGCGGGGCGCAAGCACTGAAGGGAGATGTCTTCAAAAGTGAAAATGGCCAAGAAATGACCCTTTTTCCTCCCCTCTTGCACATATGATGGTCTCCCCACGGCTCTGTGTGCAATCCCCACATCCTGCGTCCCAATGCCCACCCCGCAGGAACCGATGCACCCGCAAATATACCAGGGTTTGGGGGCTGCATCCCGCCCGCAGCAGCTCCAGCCCTGCCGCTGACTTACGGAGYGAGTCCCCAGCCCGCAGCACTGCTCACCCTGTGCCGGGGGACCCGCTCGYGGCCAGCACCCCTGGGTGCTGGAGGGGGRACACRGACACTCCTCTTTGCCACACACAGCCAGTCTGCCAAGACAGCCAGGCAGAGCTCAGGCCCATGACAGTCCCCCAGCAAAACCTGAGATTTTCTCCATTTCCCACTATTCTGACCAACTTCATATCATAGAATCATAGAATCATAGAACAGTCTGGGTTGGAAGGGACCTTTAAAGGCCATCTAATCCAACCCCCCAGCCGTGGGCAGGGACATCTTCAACTGGATCAGGTTGCTCAGAGCCCCGTCCAGCCTGACCTTGAATGTTCCCAGGGATGGGGCATCTACCACCTCTCTGGGCAACCTGTGCCAGTGTTTCACCACCCTCATTGTAAAAAATTTCTTCCTTATACCTAGTCTAAATCTACCCTTTTTTAGTTTAAAACCCTTCCCCCTTGTCCTGTCGCAACAGGCCCTGCTAAAAAGTCTGCCGCCATTTCTTCTAAGCCCCCTTTAAGTACTGAAAGGCCACACTAAGGTCTCCCCGAAGCCTTCTCCAGGCTGAATAACCCCAGCTCTCTCAGCCTTTCTTCACAGGAGAGGTGTTCCATCCCCCTGRTCGTTTTTGTGGCCTCCTCTGGACCCTCTCCAACAGGTCCGTGTATTTCTTGTGCTGAGGACCCCAGAGCTGGACGCAGSACYGCAGGGGGGGTCTCACCAGAGCAGAGCAGAGGGGCAGAATCCCCTCCCTCRACCCCCTGGCCACGCTGCTYTKGATGCAGCCCAGGGTACGGTTGGCCTTCTGGGCTGGGAGCKCACATTGCCGGCTCAYGTCCAGCTTYTCGTCCACCAGTACCCCCAAGTCCTTCTCGGCAGGGCTGCTCTCCATCCCTTCACCCCCCAGCCTGTACTGATACCGGGGTTGCCCCGACCCAGGTGCAGGACCTTGCACTTTGTCTTGTTGAACCTCATGAGGTTCACACAGGCCTACTTCCAGGTCCCYCTGGATGGCATCCCGTCCCTCAGGCGTGTCGACCACATCATTCASCTTGGTGTCATCTGYGAACTTGCTGAGGGTGCACTCGATCGCACTGTCTGTGTCGTTGATGAAGAYATTAAACAGTACYGGTCCCAATACAGAGCCCTGCAGGACACCACTCATCACCGATCTCCATCTGGACATGGAGCCGTTGACCACCACCCTCTGGAWGMGACCATCCAACCAATTCCTCACCCACCGGACAGTCCACCCATCAAATCCGTACCTCTCCAGTTTAGAGGGAAGAATGTTGTGGGGGACCGTGTCAAAGGCCTTACAGAGGTCCACATAGACAACAACATATCAGAGTTGTTTCTCTSCTTCCCCTCCAAAATGCCCCCCAGTTTACATTTTACATCCTGTGCTGACAGCTGCTGGAAAATAAAGACAAGTTAATAGACAAGATCCACTGGACCTTAGATAATCTATTCCTCGAGTAATTCCATCCAGCTTGCAGTGAGCCACGCTGCCAGCCTGTGCACGGGACTGGAGCATCACCTAAGCCACTCAGCATGCCGCTGGCCTGGGTACACCGGCGTGGGACCCCAGGGGTACCAACCTCACCCAAGGGGGTCCCCAGGGTGCAGCCATGTGATGCTGTGCAAAGCATCGCTACAGCTGGGCATCGTGAATGCAGCCTGGGGCCTGGGGGCAGCGTGCCGTGTCTGGAAATAAAGCAGAGACACCCCCTCAATGCCCCAGAAGAAAAGCTGGCTATTTCTTGAAAAAATAAAAATAAATATAAAAATAAAATAATAAAAAAAATAGAGCTTTTGGTAAAGGAGGTCAGAGGGTGTTGTCCCTTCCCTCTCGCTCGGGTGCCACCTCACCTGCCTGTCTCTGGCCAGGGAGCTTCTTGCAGAAAAGTAACCAGTCCAAAGTCTATTTTTAACCACCACAATAGCAGAGCCTCCCAAGAGGAGCGGCCGAAGCCCTGTCCCCAACCAAGCAATCTCACATTTCCCTTGCTAAGCCTTGATTTCCTTCTGCCCCTCAGCCTGCAACAAAACCCTCCTCCTCCTCTCGGCTTCCCATCCTTGTAAAACTATTTGCACATCCACGCTGGGGCCACGCGGCAGCGGGGTGCACAGTGTCATGCACACGGGTTATATATTAACCACCGACCTGGTACCTTGGGGCAGACCCTTCCCGGATTCAGACATGCCAAATAACGGGTGATTTAGCTGCTCGCTCACCACCCCTGGATGTACCTGAAATGCAGGGGATTTAAAGAAAAAGCCCCACAATATAAAACTAACTGCAGTTCCCAAAACAAGTGCAAACTCCTTTAAAAAGACGACTCCTGCCCTGTGGATCACTATGCCATCAAGGAGCTCCTCGGGTGTTTCTGGGGAGTGAGCTGCATGGGTCAGTGGCGCAGGATGCCCAGCAAAGCGCATCCCGATGTGGTACGGCACAGCCATCGCTGTGTGCCTCCATCCTGGCTCACCGCTGGGGACCCCGTCTGCGTTAGGGCAGAGGAAGGAGAACCCCCCAAGATTGTATTTTAATTACGGCACGTAATAAACATGGGATAAAGTTACATACGTCTGTATGAAATTTTCTTATTATGTTTTTTACTTTGCAGATCTAATTCCCCACACGCATCACTCTCTCATACCCGCATGCAAACAGCGTTAAACTGCTGCCTAATGGTATCTGAGCTCGGGAAATTCAATTCTACCCAGTGCCTTACCCAGGACTGCTACAATTGCTGCTAATTGCTTAAGTGGTGTATTAAGCAAAACACCTCATAAAAATTCCAGTGGGCTTTGAAACCCCCCCTCAACCAGACGATGCCAAAACACCCTGTTATGGCTGCCATCCCTGGCTGGAGATTCAACCTCAAATATCGCTTTTCCCTTTGCTGTGCAGGGAAGCTCCCGGGCAGGCAGCGTTTCGTACCCAGCGTGGCAGCCATGACCACGCAGGAGGGATTTACAGGCTGTGTCCAACTTCTCCGCCAGCCCTCCTGCCCGGGGCTCCCGGCCGGGGTACCGCCCCGCTGCAGTGCCACCGCAGCCCCTCTTCTGCCCCAGGGTCTTGTGTGCCAAACGCTGCCGGGACCGGGTGTAGCAGGGCACAAACCGGCTCCTGTCTTCCTGATGGGACCCTGGAGTGGACACACACTGGGTCCCTTACCTGTCCTCCCCCTCTCCAAAGCACAGCAAGCATCTGTGGGTGTTGATGGACGCAGCGCTCCGGCCACCCCAAGCCCAGACCCTGCACCTGGCAGCATGGGTGCTCCCCCAGCGAGCAGATTCTCCAAGCCCTTCTGGTTTTCCCTTTACCAAAAATCAGGTCYGGGATGCAGTTTTTCCCTTTAGGGATAACCTCTCCTCCTCTCCGCCGTGATAGAGCCAGCTGGGATTCAAACCTGTAATTCCTGGGAGTCAGGGAGCACACCCAGGCGCTCCCCGCAGGGGCAGGGTCCCCAGTTTYCCTCTGCCAGCCTCTGCGCACATGAGAAAGCGGAGCACTGAGCCAGGCACAAGTCTCCAACCCTTATCCCACCACCTCCCTGGCATCCACGGGCAGGGAAACCAGCCGAGGGCAAGCGAGGGCACCTACACGCGGGTGTGCCCGGAGGGGAGCGCTGCCAGCAGCGGCTCTGCTGGCCTTCGGGCTGGAGAAGAGCAGGGGAGGCAGCACTGCCCCGGGGCATCCCAGGCAGCCTGATTCAGCAAGAGCAGCAGATGTGCAACCATCATCAGGTTTCTCTGCCTGGCCTGGGAAGAGGAAGAGGAGGAGGAGGAGGAAGGGCATTAGCCAGCAATATCCTCATCTTGAAGGGTGATTTACCTTCAAGGAGGAAGGACACGAGGAGGTTGGACAAGACTACCCTGCTATGAGCGCATGCAAGACGCGCTCCCACCAGCCCAGGAGAGGAGRGGACAGACCTGATGGTCAAGAGGAGCAGCCAGAAGAGGTAACCCTGCAGTCAAGCAATCACGGCTCCCCTGAGCCAACCGAAGGGCTCGCACTTGAGGAAGGTGGCAATTTTAACCCCAAAGCCTTGCCCAGGGCAGGCTCCATCCTGCAGCCCCCAAGACTGACTTGTCCCATTTGACGGCACAAGGATAGTGGTTGCCTTGCGTTGGGYGAGACACCGGCAGGCAAACCACCCTTCTCAAAAGCATGTCAATAGGCTGGAATATCTCGGCAAGAATTATGCRACTTTTTTTAGAAATAAGTTGTTCAACGGCCACCTTGGGGTGCGCTGCAGCGTTACAGCAATGGAGAGGCACTGTGAAGCAACACCGAGGAATGCAAGAGGGGAGGTCCAAGAGCGCTCACGATCCCATCTAAGCACACCTGGCAGCACACAACCACCTGTCTGTGCCAACGCGATGGCCGAGGGCCCCAGGGTAGGAGGGCTGGGCACTTCAGAGGAGCCTGGATGGTTTAGGAGCACGATACCTATTTAGAAGCACAGCCCCTGATGCCCAGCATTGTAACCACAGTCCTTCCCCACTCCTCTCCCAACAAACCAAACCAAAAATGCCCGTGTAGGGGAGGTTTGAGTACTCCACTCAAAGAAACAGCAGCAGGGTCTCCCAGGGATTTTGGGTAGGGTGCTGGGTGGACAGAGTGGTTTTACCTTCTCTCCCGTTCCAGTTCACAGGATCCCTGAGGTGCCAGCAGCACGGTTCTCCCACGTCAAGTGCATAACTTCAACTGATGAATTTCTACACTGGAACGAGGGACCAGACAGACTCAGGGGGGCCTGGAAGGCAAAGTTTTATGTGGTCAAGCCCTGGAGTGAGCGCAATCACTGCAGTTCTGATGTACTGGAGTCTGACCGGCCACTTCAGCAGAAACTAGAAATAAGCCGAAGGGCCACCGAGAAAGTCCCTCTGCTTTCCAAAGGCCTTCACGTGACGCAACTCAGCCTCACCGGAGCTAGGGCTGGAGGAAGTTCAAGAGCCGCAGTTCCCCCACGGGTGACCCCGGAGCCCCGTGGGAATTGGGAGGCACTGGCTGCCCAGGCAGGACCCGGCTGGCAGGAGGTGGGGGGGGAGGAAGGCAAACCACCCACAGCAGCCTGCAACCCTCAGGCAAAGCCCAAGCAAACAATGATGATTA
>JASVER010000060.1:5086629-5101552 GCA_030449065.1 Oceanodroma leucorhoa | reverse complement strand
CGCACCGAGCCGGGACCCAGCGAGTTTCCCCCCCCCGCCGCGGTATCTGCCCCCGGAGCGGAGCCTGCCCCGGGGCGGCCCCCGCACCGCCCTCCGGCCTCTCTCCTTCCCCCCGCCGGGGCTCGGGGCCGGGCGATGCTCACCGGGAGGGGGAAGGAACCGGTAGGCAGGGTGGGGGGGGAGGCGGCGGCAGCCCCCGGCCCGGCCGAGCGGAGCCCCAGCCCGGCGGCCAAGGGAGGGGGCGGCCCGGAGCGGCCCCCCCGGCTCCCCCCCCTCCGCTGCGGGGGCGACCCCTCCTCCCCGGGGCGGCGGGGGGAGGCTCCGCGCTCCCGCTGCAAGCGGGGACCCTCCCCCAGACCGGGGTGGGGGGGGGTCCGCTCCCAAACGGGGGAGGGGGCGGAATAACCGGGGAAAACAAGGGACCTCCCCCCTCCTCCGCCGCCATCCGGTACCGGAGGGATGCGCTCACCCGGCCCGCTGCTCGCKGCTCCCGGCTCGGCTCGGCGCGGCTCCCGGCGCGGCTCCCGGCGGGCCAGCACTGCCCGGCCGCCCCCCGCACCGCCCGGCAACRCCGCCTCCCGCCCCTCCCACCGCCCGCCGCTTTAAAGGGCCCCGCCCGGGCCCGGCGGGGGTCCCGCTCCCCCCTCCCCGCCGCTCCCCCGCTCCCCCAGCCACCCCGGGCCCAGCTCAGCCCAAACGGGGTGCGACGCACCGCGCCGGGCTGCGCCCCGCCTGGGGGGGGTCATCCATCCCCTCCGACCCCATTGCCTGTGCTGGGGTGGCGTGTCTGCGAGGGCACCCTGAATCCCCCGGAGGGCACCCCGAATCCCCGGAGGGCACCCCGAATCCTCAAAGGGCACCCCAAGCCCCCCAAAATCCCCCCAAGTCCTCGGAGAGCACCCCCATGCCCTAAGAAGGGAGAGCAGCATTTTTTGGCCCCGTCTACTAGCCCCAAAGCTCATTTTTGCGCTGCATATGGGAGGGGATTTGGGGCGATCCCCCAGCACCCCCATATCCCCGGGGTTCGGAAGGCAGTGTTGCGTGGCCGGAGTGGGCTCCGGGCGGAGGTTTGTGAGCCAGCCCCGGYGCTCGCCTTCGCTGTCCTGCTGACATAGTTATAGGGCCCACCTCCGAGCACCTTCCTCTGCCAAGGGGGTCAGGACAGATTTATAATCCGCATCTTACCGCAGGGGAACTGAAGCCCAGAGAGGTTTAAGTGATTTAGTCAGGGGTCACATTACCACGGGCTGCCTCCCGGACCCCGCACGGCCCCCCCGGGCCTCCCCACGCTGTGTCCACCAGCTGGATAAGGATGACTCACCAAAAAAAAAAAAAAAAAAAAAAAAAAAAAAAAAAAAAAAAAAAAAAAAAAAAAAATAAAAAAAAAAAAAAAAAAAAAAAAAAAAAAAAAAAAAAAAAGAAAAAGGATTTGCAGGAGGAACAAATCCTTTTTACTTCTGCGAAGCACCTGTAGGATTAAGACAATGCTGGTTATGTAAGGGGCAGAGAGGGGGGTGGTTTTTTATTACTATTATTATTTATTTATTATGCTTCCTTGCCATCCTCTTAGCCTGCAAGGTGTAATTTGGGGAGATTTTGGGAGAGGCTGCTCTGGGGGCACTCAGAGGGTGCAGAAACAAGGAGGGAGGTTGGTTGTAGGGCTGTTGCACAGTGATGCACCATTTGCTTATTCTTCCCCCAAACGCCCTAAAGCAGAAGAGTGCAGCGTCTTCCTCCTTTTGTGTTTTAGGCAGCAGTGTGAAACRTGGGGCAAGGGGGATTTGCAAAAGCGCTGTCTAGGGGGCACGACCGGGGCATGGACTCTTGACTTCTTTCCTTGTTTTCATCATTGCTGGTTTTGTGATGATTTTGGGCGAATGCCCCCCCTCCTGCTTCTGGCTAGTCATGATTTCCCTTCCCAGGGRTGTTTTGAGGATGAATTAATGCTCACCGAGAGGCTGGAGCCCACTGCTCAGCGYGGGTTACCCCAGACAGACCACGTTCGCCCATCTCCCGCAGCGGCTGATGGTGTGTTTCCACTCCCCCCCCCTTCCCTGTCCTCTCCTCCAAAAAGCCTCTCTCCCATTCATATACATTTGTAAAGAAAATACACAATCAATAGTCTCTTAGGCTGGAATTTCATTAAGGGTTTCATTGCACTCGCTATCGATTGCCAGCAGGGCTGGGAGCTGCACGCCGTGGGTCCGGCAGCCCCGATGGATGGGGAGGATGCCCTGCCCTGCCCTGCCTGCACCGTGCGGCCATCCGGACCACCCTCCCTGGAAAAGAGCAGCCACGGCAAGGACAGCCCTGGGTCTCATGCCAGCCGGGCAGAGGATCCAGCTGGGTCGTCAAAGGGGCTGGGGGGTGGCAGGTCAGAGGCAGCGCGGCGGGTGCAGAGAGCCTGGCAGGGCGTGCTGCGACCCACGGCACCCTGTGCTCGCCCGGCACGTGGCCCCGTCGCCTGCAAACCCCGCAGATACCGCCCGTACGAASAGCACTGCAAAGCCAGCGTGCCACTGGGAACCCCTCACTTCAGACCCTGCTCTTTGCCCCTCCTAGATTTCAATCACCATACAAGCAGCAGAAAGCCCGGCATCSCAGATTTCACTAAACTCCCAGATTTCACTGAACGTCACGCAAGAGCAAAACACGCCGGGAGCCCAGGGAAGGGCTGGGATGCCGGGATTTCTGCCATGAACCAGGATAAACGCTTTGTGACTGCAGACGCTGTGGTATACAACAGGCTCTCTTCTGCCTTCCTTCTGTGGGTTGCTGCTTGTTTCAGGATGTGTAAAACAAGGTCGGAAAGCCTGGCCTTGCTTGCGATGAAGTGCCRGGTAACCTTGCGGGGCTGCAATTAAAAAGAAAACCAGGGCTCCGAGTGTGGAAATGCACAGTTTGTCAGTCCCTTGAAAAATCAAGTGAAAAATCCCAACCTTCAAAAGGATTTGAGGGCTAATTTTAGGTTTCCGCCTTGACCAAAGAGATTTACAATAATTGCCGGAGTGAAAGTTTAACTTCTCCCGCGACTTTTCTCAGCAATCCCTGAGGAACCATGTTCCGCTGCGCAAAGAGCATCCCCGGTCCAGCTCCCCAGATTGTCTTGTTAAGGGTTTATTTTTAAACTGAAGCCACAGGCTGCATTCAGCGGGCTGTAAATTCTTCATGAGTCCCACTCCGCAGCCGGTGGGAGCTCCCGTGGAYGGGGATGGGCTCCGGCTCGAATCCTTGGCCCTGGTTTCTGGCCCCGCTCATCCCTCTCCCATCACCACGGACGCGGCACCGCTGCCGGGCGGACACCACCGTCCCCATTCATCACTAAACCCTTTTAATAGAAACCGTGATGCGAGCAAAGCAGAACATATTGCTTGTAGAAACATGGCCTTTCTGCTATGCTAAGTGATTTAAAACTGGTGGTGAATAAACCTAATATCTGCTCGCTTCTGCCAATTCTCATTACACCGGGACTCCCTCGGAGCTATTAGCTGCCTTAAAAAATCGCTGGAAGGAGTCAGGAGAGCGGCGCAGCCAGCGCTGGGGAGGGCTGCTGGCAGCCGCCCGGCTGGAGCGTGACGTGCCCTTGAAATCCTGTGCCCGGAGGCATCCGGCGGCCGAGCCGTGCCAGCTCCGGCAGCGTGCCCTCCGCCGCCCGCGCCTCCCGGCAAAGCCGGTTATTTTTAATTTCACCGCCTCCATCCTCGCCGTGTCCCGGGGCAGGCAGGGGGTTATCTGGGGAGCGGAGACCATAATGCTCTTGCAGATTTTCTTGCAAAACCCTAATGCAGTGTGTTTGCAAAGCCACAAAACCACAGTGGGGAGAGAGGAGCATGTTATAGGGAGGAAAGCAGGGGCAGGAGGTGAAGTGTTTTGTCCAGCATCCCAGGAAAACCCTGGAAAGGGAGGTAGGAGACCTTCGTGGCTGTGGCACGGGGCAGCCAAGCCAAGAACCTGCTTTTGAAACCATTTCATGGCGCAGGCATGGCAAAAAGCCGGGTGCGTGTGTGAGCTGTCAGCCGAGCAGATGGGCCCCGGGCTTCTCCTGGGTTGTCACAGCTGCAAATTGTCCAGGAACAGCCTCTAATGAGACGTAAGGGAAGGATTTACTGGAGAAAGATGTCACAGGGATGAAAGGGGAAGGGAGAAAGAAACAGGAGAAATAGCAGTTTGGTTTTGTATTTATTTGTGCAGGGGAAATTGCTTTAAAATGTCCTTTGGCACGTTAGAGAAGGCAACCAGCCAGTGACAGCCCGGCTGCGGGGTTGGAGGAGCCTTCCCCCAGGCATCGAGCCAATGTGAAGACCCTGACCTGCAAATTCCCTTCTCCTCAACCCCGCCTCAGGACTTACCTGCGAGAGGGAGAAAAGCCCTTTCCTTTCGGCACAAAGACTGTGGCTAAAATTTCCTCTGCAACCTGAGCTTTTCCTTCGCCCGCTGCCCAGGGTGCCTGCGCAGCCCTGGTTGAGCRATGGTCTCCCAAGATCACCCTCAAAGATGGACAAGCCCAACCGCAGACCAGCGCAAAGCCAGAGCAGCAGAAATCCCTCACAGGAAGATATACAAACAGGACCAAACCCCATCCTCATCTTCCCCAGGGATGACCGATGGAGACAGAGAGCATTGGCCGAGCAGAGGAGCTGTGCAGGAGAGCAGTTGGCCAGCTCGCAGCATCAACAATTCATCCTGCATCCTTCTTAGAATCATAGAATCATTAAGGTTGGAAAAGACCTCTAAGATCATCAAGTCCCACAGTCGACCCAACACCACCATGCCCACTAAACCGTGTTCCAAAGTGCCACATTTACACGTTTTTTGAACGCCTCCAGTGATGGTGACTCCACCACTTCCCTGGGCAGCCTGTTCCAGTGCTTGACAACCCTTTCAGTGAAGAAATTTTTCCTAATATCCAATCTAAACCTCCCCTGGCGCAACTTGAGGCCGTTTCCTCTTGTCCTATCACTTGTTACTTGGGAGAAGAGACCAACACCCTCCTCTCTACAGCCTCCTTTCAGGTAGTTGTAGAGAGCGGTAAGGTCTCCCCTCAGCCTCCTCTTCTCCAGGCTAAACAACCCCAGCTCCCTCAGCCGCTCCTCATCAGACCTGTGCTCCAGACCCTTCACCAGCCTCGTCGCCCTTCTCTGGACACGCTCCAGCMCCTCAATGTCCTTCTTGTAGTGAGGGGCCCAAAACTGAACACAGTATTCGAGGTGCGGCCTCACCAGTGCCGAGTACAGGGGCACGATCACCTCCCTGCTCCTGCTGGCCACACTATTCCTGACACAGGCCAGGATGCCGTTGGCCTTCTTGGCCACCTGGGCACACTGCCGGCTCATGTTCAGCCGGCCGTCGACCAGCACCCCCAGGTCCTTTTCCGCCGGGCAGCTTTCCAGCCACTCTTCCCCAAGCCTGKAGCRTTGCCTGGGGTTGTTGTGACCCAAGWGCAGGACCCRGCACTTGGYCTTGTTGAACCTCATGCARTTGGCCTYGGCCCATCGATCCAGSCTGKCCAGATCCCTCTGCAGAGCCTTCCTRCCCTCAGGCAGATCAACACTCCCGCCCAACTTGGTGTGTGCACAGCCTGTCCCCCGCTGTGTCCTGGCTCTTCTGCACTTCAAACATCTGTTCAGGATCGCATCCAGCGGCCTCTCAGTATCGGACCCATCTGGGAAGGGAATCATATTTAGGGTTGATGAGTGGGGAAGGAGTGCAATCTCCCAAAAACACTGTCAGGCAGAGAGGGGGGTTCAGGGCTCAACCCTTCTGCAGCCCTGGCAGTGCTGGGAGCGATATTAGAAGCYAAAAGAGGGTGTCCAGCTCGGTGTCAGTGGACACGATCCATGGCTTCAAGATTTACCATCCTAGAGTGTTTCATTCTGCCTGATCTTCATGCCTCCACTGCATCCTGCTGGGATGGAGCTCACCAGGCCCCTCCCAACGCCCCGGCCCCGCACAGGATGGTATTTGTGCTCACTCAGGGTCTCCAGGGAGCATGTTTTGAACAGAGATGGTTGCATTCAGAAACACAACATCTCCTCTGAGGACATGTCATTCGTGAAGCAGTCGGGTCGCTGCGGGGGAAGCCACAGGAGCCCAGTGCCGGTGCTGCCGCTGCTGTTCTTCCTCCTGCCGATGCAAATGAAAAGCGATGCTTTTTCTGGGCTAAAACTTCCCCGCCGCGCCCGCCGGCAGGGCGGCAGGTGGAGAGCTCGCCAAGCGTGCAAGCGTTTGCAAGCAGATGCAGAGCCCTGCGTCGGGACGAGCACCCAGATGCCAGCCTTTGTGTCGGGGGGACAGGAGTGTGTCCACACCTGGGGCTGCAGAGCTGAAACTCTAGCAAAAAAAAACCCCCCCAAAATCCCAGTGTGATTGCTCTTGCCTTCTCTCACYCAAGGGCTCTGCTCCTTTGCTGCTCCTCATGGCCGTGCCGGCCCCGTCGGAGTGACCGGGTCCATGTTCCTCCCGGGGGGACAGGCACCTTCTGCACCTGCTCTTCCAAACTGCCTCCCAATTCTGCCGGAGAAAGGTCAGAGGCTATTAGCTACTCTCAGGTTGTCTCTTAAATATCCCTTTTCTTTGTGCTGTTCTGCTCTGCTGGGACCGTGCTTGAAAGATGGTGTCAGAGGCTTTGTTTTGCCTAGGCAGAGCACCGTGTCGGAACCAGCCACGGAAGGAAAAGGCTTCAAAAAGCCTTCCCACACACCCTCCCTGGCTGTGCTGTCCTGGCCAGGGGTTTTTCCAGAAGTGAAGCCCTCCTCGCTGAATCACACTTCAGTGACCTCCTGCAGCTGCATCTATTTGGTGGGGACGGGCTTGGGACCTCCACTTTGCCCGTCCTGACCCACCGCCGGGCTGACGGAGCTGTTCACCCCGAGGACCACAGCGCAGCTCTCCCACAGGGTCTGTCCCAAGTCGGATCCTTCCCCTCTTGCTGTCCCCGGGCATCACACAGCCGTGGGGTCCCTCGACGCTGCTGCTCCAGGCTCCCATTTATCCCGACGGTCCCTCTGCTCCGCGCCCGCAGCCTCCAGCCCGCTGGAGCCAAACCCCTGGAGATTTCAGGCTTGCAGAAAGGCCTTTCGCCTTTCTCGCTTGCAAACGCTCCTGCAACGACAGCTCCTTGTGCCTGGCGATGGAGGGGAAACCGCGCTGCTCCTGGCTGATCTTTGCTGTGCGGGATCCTCTCCCCAGCATTTCCCACTGTGCTGGTCCAAGTGGCTCTTTCATTGCGGTTTCCCAGGGTTTTGCCTTTCCTACAGGCTGGAGAATGCCCTTCTGGCAACCTTGGCCTTGAAGCAGTCCCAGGCTGCCAGGTCAGGCTGGCCCCGGCGTTTCCACGGTGCAAAGCTCTCCCTGCAGCAGCTCTGAACACATGTTTGCACGTGTGTTTAAAAAAAAAAAAGGTATTAAATATTAAAGGCAAAACCATCTTTCCCTGGACTCAGAGCAGCTCTTAAAAATGTTAGCACCTCCAAAATCCCAACCCTCCCTTAGCTTTGAAAGCTTCTTCCATCTTTTTACCAGCCCGTGGGGAGCCGGCGCGAGGTGTGTGCGAGCAGCAAGGCTGGTGCGGGAAGTGCCTCCGAAGGAATTCCCAAAGCGAAGCCCAATGCGGCTCACAGCAGCGGCTGGGAAATTCCTAAACCTTGCGAGCCTGCAGGGAGTGGTGTGCAGAGGGRAACTGGGAAAAAGCCCTGGAAAATCCCAGTTCTAGGCCAGGGCACTGGAAGGTGGTCAGTGAGGGCAGCCCCCTCCCCTCCCTGGAGCCGGCTGTGTCACCCCAGAGGAGGGTGACACCACGCTGGGACAGGACGGGTCCCATCCTGCCCCCACGCACCTGGGAGATGCGCCGATTGCCGTGCAGCCCCAGCAGCATCTGCTCGTGGCGATGGTGTTAGGGTCCCCTCCATCAGTGGGGACCCCGGGGGGGGGTGGCACAGCCCCAGCTGCTGCTTTTCCTCTGCAGGGGAACGGCGATGCCTTCCCGCTCCCGCACCGACTGCCCCCCCCACCCCGTGCACCTCCCCGGCTGGTGGGATGCTSGATGGAAACAGGCTGCAGGGGGGACAGCGTTTGCAGAGCAAAGCAAGTTATTTTAATGCAAGGAGCCCTTTCCTGGCTGCTGAGGGGTGCAGCGCTGGCTCCCTGCACCTGGGGAAGGGTGAAGCCTTTTGGGGACATCAGCGGGACCATTTATGTGCGTCCAGCCCAGAGCCTTCCTCTGTGCTAAACATCTTCCCCAAGTCTCTAAAACCACCGAGAGACTATTAAAAAAAATACTACTCCCTACAGAACCCTTTCTTTCCCCAGGAGACCCTCACGGGGGACTCCACTGATCCCGCTGTGGCTGGGACCTGCAGGACCACCGCCCCGAGCATCACCTTGCAGCATCACCCCTCCGGGAAGGCAGCAGCACGGATTGACAGGCTCAGCGTGGACCAGCACGGTGAGAAGAGGTTTCCATAGCGACAGGCACCCGAAAGGCCCCAGATCCTGAGTGTTCAGGGCAAGGATGTTGGGGCGGGGGTCAGTGTGATGAGGGAGTACCCAGGGTGCATCCGTCCCCTTGCCGGCGTCCCTGGGATGGCTCCACATCTCACAAAATCACGCCTCGCATCGCCTCCCTCGATGACCCACCGTGTGTTTTGCAGGATGCCTGGGGATGCAGCGGGGTGCTCAGCCCCCGCGGGGACCCCGGTGCTGCCAGCCCAGCCCTGCCTCCCCTGGGGAGCGTGGCCAAGCCCCAGCAGGGTGTGTGGGTTCCCCTCCGCCCCCGCTCCCTCCCCAGCTATTTTTAGCCGCGTACCCGGCAGGCCACGTGCTGGTCCCCCCCCCGCTGCTGGTGGGGACGGTTATTCTGGGCAAGAAGAGACATCAGAGGAGGTCGTGCCAGGGCTGCGGTGCTGCCTTCGGCCCTGGCACTGCTCTTCTGGGGGTGCGGGTGGGAAAGCCGGGCTTTGCTGCAGCGGGTGGCATGGGGGGTTTTTTTCCACCCGTTTTTGCGTTACAGTGCTGGGCTCACAGGGGCAGCGTCTSTGCAATGGGGGCAAAGCACCCGTGCAGGGGACAAAGCACTAATGCAATGGGGACCAAGCACCCCGCAATGGTGATGAAGCACTAATGCAACGGGAACAAAGCAGTGTGCGATGGGGGCAAAGCACCGTGCCATGGGGACGAAGCACCCCGCAATGGTGACGAAGCGCTAATGCAATAGGGGCAAAGCACCATGCAATGGGGACCAAGCTCCATGCAATGGGGACAAAGCCCCCTGCAAGAGGGGCAAAGCTCCATCAATGGGGACAAGGCACAGAGAGTGGCTCAGCGCAGACACCCTTGGCCAGTGGCACTGCCCATCCCCTTGCAGCCGTGGGCAGATGAAAGGAAGGGGGCAAAAYGGGTTAGAAGAAAGCAAAAGGGTGTTATTTCTGCCAGCTTGAGTGGGACCTGCCTCCCATCTGACRCCCACACCGTGTCCACAGTTGGGCCACGGTCGTGCCGTGCCCGAGCCACCCAGGCACCCTGGCAAGCACCCATGGCTCTGCCTGGCACCGGCACCTGCCCTGGGCTGGAAGCTCCCCCCACAGCCAGGCACATCTTACCTGCCAAGCCAAAGGGAGACGTGCCTTTCGCCACTGGTGAGACCGTACCGGCAGCACGTGTCCCGGCATCCCTCCCTCCCGTTGTCTTAATTCCAGCACGATCTCTCGCCCCTTCGGGTCACCGGGCCATGCCAAAAGCCGGCACAAACTCCAACTCACCCGGCAGCTCACTGCCAGCCRGCAGCTAACCCTCGGCAAGGGCCGTTCCCAGCGGAGCTGCCGGGACTGAGCGTGGCTCGCCGGCTGCCCGAGCTCTTTGTCTTCCAGGGGAAACAGCCACTCTGGATGGGGAAAAGAAACCGGCCGCCCTGAGACACCACGGGGCCAGCGCCGGGKTTTTTCCAATGAAAAGGCCACACGTGGCTCACGGCTGAGCTTTCCCACCCGGTGCTAATGGCTGGGCCGGGCTGGCAGGAGACCGCTTGTGGAGCAAGGAGCTGCCGGCTGCGCTGGCTGGGAGCGTTCCTGGCATGGCTCGGTGATCGATGGCTGGGGCATCATTCAGGGAAACACAGCCAATTTCCGTCCTTTTTTTCTTTTCTTTTCCATTGCAATGCCGGCGCCGGGGGAGACCCTCACACCAGCATGTTGCAGGGTTGGCAGCGGCTGTCCTACGCTGGTCAATGTTAAAAAAACATAATTAAGGAATAAAAGAATAACTGGGGCTTTTTGGAGGTCCAGCCTTTCCGTGCCCACCCTGGCTTTGCAAACTGTTGTCCTGCCAAAGCAAAGCCTGGAGGTGGGCGCTGCCCCGGCCCCCCATCCTGGGGCATCCCCGGGGATGCAGCCACGCAGGGAAGGGCTTTGCAAGCCCCCCGTGGGGTGCAGGCGTGACGGGGGGCAGTGGGACACCCAAGATCCTCATGCCACCCCCAGCGTCCCCCCCGCGAAGGCAGGGCTGGGAAATGAAGGGTTTGGGTTTGGCTGAGCCCCCGGCACAGGCTAACGTCCCCGTGGGGAGTGGGGACTCCCTGGGGAGGGTCCCTGCCCATGGCCCCTTCGGCATCCCCGGCCCCGGTGCTCTCCACGGCGGCACAGTATTTCCACCTTATGCGCCTCATTTACATTTTCCTGCCTTAATGAGAATAGACTTTTGCGGATGGGGGGGGAGAGGGGGGGGGAGATAAATATTTTTCCGCTTCCTCTCCGAGCTGGAAAAGCCTGCGAGGCCCATCTCCAGGGAGACTCTGTAAATAAGGCGGAGGGGGAGGACAGGGGGGACGCTCCATATGCTGCACCAGCTTTCGGCCCCGGCTTGCCATCAGATGTCTAACACAACAGGAAGCAATAAAACAGTTATTACCAGCCGGCACCTTCCAGCACGGCCGCGCAGAGGAGCCTGCCTTTGCTTTCGCCCTCTTCGCCTGAAACCCAGCTCARTAACAGGGCTCCTCTATTAACAGGGTTATCGGGGCTCCCGTATTATTAGGGCTCGCGGCAGAAATGCCCAGCTCTGCTGCAGCAGGGCACGGTGCCACCCCACCGCTGCAATTTCTGCATCGAGATAACCCCGCTGCCATTCCCACGTGCCCCCGTGTCCCTCCGCCGGCTGCTGTCACCTCTTGCATAGGACCGGGCGTCCCAGCCGGGGACGGCCACGTGGGAAGAGCACTACAGCAAATGCACCCCGGCCAAGGGAGTTCCCAGCATTCAAACCCTGCTGCTGTTTTTAAAACAACCCATCTAAAACCAGCAGCCCCGGCTGCTCCATCTATTGGGAAGGAAATGAGAGGGATGATGGTTCATAGACCGTAAAGCCGTGCCGCTCGCCCCGCGGGCCATGCGCCCTTGGCCGATAATTCCTGCCGCGGGGCCGTAACTCCCGGCTAAACCAGAGCATGTCTTCGAGACAGATGTTCAGCCTTGATTTAAAGGCATCAAGTGGTGGAGATCCACCACCATTTCCCTGCCTGCTTACAGTGGATAATTAGAGCCCCTCTTCCAAAAAAAACCCACCAATCGATCCCTATGGCCGGGCTGGTCAGGCTCCTGCCTCCAGATATCCAAACCCCTTATATCTTATCCCCTTTTTTCCCGTGTGGGCTGTGTCCATGTGCCGACCCGGCGCGATGGACCCTGCGAGCTCCCAGCCCCGCGATCTGTTTATCTGCCACATTTACTGGGTACACCCTGAACTTAAAATAACCCCCAGCACCGGGCGCRTTTCTCCCGGCGCTGGCTCTGCGTGTGTTTGTGTTTGTGAAGCTCCTTTCCTGCCGGCGGGGGAGGCTCGCTGGCATCCTGCACGCCAGGCGCCGGCTCCGCTTCGCTCAGCTCCGCTCAAACCCTATCGATCTCGCTTTTCCATTTGCAGAGCGGGGACAAACACGTTTGCTGCCTGCGCATTAGTGGCTCTGGAGACCTGTTTCCAGCAGGAACTGGACCGGAGGGACGAGGCGCCCGGCCGGAGACCTTGAGAAAAATAATATTTTTTTTTTATAGCACTGCAATAATTGCCGCTGCAGCTTGCCCTGCAAACGCCGCCGCATCGCCCGGGACACGCACCGACCGGGCTGCCAGGGCATTCGGCATCCCCGGYACGGCGGGGACGGTGCAGGGCTGGAGCTGGATCGGGCCCCTCGCCGCTCTCCCCTGCAGTGCGCTGCAGCCGAAAATCAAGACAGATCGGCCGCATCCTGGCGGTGATTTCTCTCCTGTCTCCTCTGCCCACGGCAAAAACTGAACTTGTGACCCAGATGTRAGCAGCCTGTTATCTCATTAGCCAGCCGGGCTTCCCCAGGAGCCTTTTATTACCATACAAACCGCCACCACCCCCTGAAATTCAGCCTGGGTCTCTGAGCCRGGACAGAAGATTCACAGGTTAAATGGATATAAAAAGCACAGGTTTTCCCATAATTATTTTCCTGAATATCTGTCGATACTAATTAAAATTGTTCCCCATAATCAAATTTAAAACAGGGAGGGAGAGCAAGGGGTTGCTGAAATCCTTTTCTTTCRAGTCACTCAGGGATAAAAGGGGCTTTCAAATCAAATTAGCAAAAAATCCACTTCCATCCTYAAAAAAGGCAGGGGCCCAGCAAGGGCAGGGCTGTGGGGCTCCCTGGGCAGCACTGTCCCCTCTGCAGGGTGCTTTGGGGCCGCCCTCTGAACCTGGCCAAAAATGGGGCTCATGGGGTGCCAGGGTGGGTGCAGGGGTGTGGATCTATAGGCGTGTACGTCTATAGGGGTGTTGGGCTATAGGGGTGTGGGTCAACAGGGGTGTGCAGGGGCGTTTATGGGGTGCCCAGGGAGTTGCAGGGAAGTTGCTCAGCCAGCCGCGGTGGGGAGATGCGATGCGATACCTGCCCCCGCGCTGCGTACGGAGGGGCATCGAGGCCCGTGCAGAGGTGCAGGTGCATTCACCGCTCGCCGCGGCCGGTGCTGCGGTCACGCCGGTGCCGCGGTCACGCCGGTGCCGCGGTCACGCCGGTGCCGTGGGCGGATGCCGCGTCCCTTCTTGTGGCTGAGCCAGCCCCAGCCCGCGCACGTGCTGCCGTGGGCCGCGGCCCCCGCCGGGGACTTCTGCATTTGGGGAACGGCGTTTCGGAGCCGCGGCTGCTCTGCGGTGCGAGGGTGCCCGCCCCGTCGCCGTTTCTCTCCTCGCCCAACTGTGAGGAGAACGGAACCGGGCTCTGAGTGAGCACGTCCCCGAAAGGTCACCCAGYGCAGCCGGTGACACCGGAGAAACCGGTGATGGGCTGGGCAGGGTGTGACGAGACGGGTGTACCCCAAACCCTGCGCACGCCGGGACGGCGAGGGCAGCCCTGCTCCCGCTCCCCGCCGGGCRTGACAGCACTTACCCTGCCCATGGCAAACCCCGCGCAGGGGGTTTTATCGCTCTTGGGGCTTCTGCTTCCTTTAATTGACCCGCTGCTTCGTTTGTCGGAGGGGAAGGCGGTTTGGGCACAGCGCTGCCAGCGATGCTGGGCTGTGTCCTGCCCTTCCCCAGCCTTGCCAAGCTTGGCCGGGGTTACCAGGCGGTGTCGGGGGGGCTGGAGGAGACATCTCCTGCTGCCCAGCCACCCGAGGACCCCCCCCACGTACAGGGCATCTTCCCAGGCACCAAAATTGCAGATTTTTGTTTCGTGCTACGCATGAGCATCTCACCAGTTGTTCCAGCACACGCTGCTCTGCCTGGAGGGACGAGGCTTCCCCCGGAGCCCTGCAGCCCCCCGGCTCTGCCCGAGCCCTTCGCCTCCAGCACGTCTCTAGAAAGCAGCTCCGAAAACTTGGCCGAGGTGCCGGCCAGCCGCAGGCAGGCGATGACCCGAGAGCCCTCCCCGGTTTGGGCTTTCCCTGCCTCCGGTCAGAGGTTTTTGGCAGCCAAAGCCGGACTCTGGGGAGCGGCAGTTGTTTGCTGTTCGGGACACCCAGACATCCCTTAGCTGCCGTAAGATCGCCGGGGCTGAGATGAGCAAGCTGTGCCTTGCCCCGAGCGCTGCCGGTGCTCGCTGCGATGCCCGGGGTGTGCGCAGCCCCTCTCCGGCGGCCGGTGCCGGGAGAAGGCAGGAGTTGTGGGTCCTCGTGCCATGCAGTGGCGGTGGGAGTTGCTGGAAGCTGCAAATATGTGATTAGAAGAGAAAACAATATCCTGCATCCAACCCTCACCCTCCCCAGGAGGGATTTTGGGACAAATTGGTGAATTTGCCATTTTTAGTTTGCGTGGAAGGAGGCGACGGCTCTGCCTGGGGGATGAAACCCAGCAGCTCCAGGGCCAGGGGTCCAGTAAAACCTGGGAGTCCYGGGGGGCTGCAAAACCTCCGGCACAGCCCTCTGCCCTTCGGCCCCTCGCGGCGGGGGGCACGGCTTTCGGCTCTGCCCAGACCCCCTCGCGCTGGCTGGGCTCGGCAGAAGGAAGCCGTGGCTAAAACCCAAGGTCAGAGCCTGCAAAGCAGCCCGGCCCTGCCAGGCTGGGGCTGCCGGGGTCCCCTGGGGCTGGAAAAGCAAGAAAAAAAGAGGATGAGGAATGGGGGGGAATCATGACCAGCTCCCCCAGAATTAGCCAGGCAAATTTATACCATTCAGCCTGAGCGCCTTTACCAACAACCGTGTGAGGACATACAGAATATCTCTGGGTTTGGAGGCTGCCAGGGCTCAAGCCCCTCTGCTCCCGCGGTCCCTCCTTCGCCTCCTGCCTGGCCCGCGGGAYGCCGGTGTTCACCGGCAGCCGGGACGACAGCTCCAGCACGCGGGGACAGAGGTCCTGCCCTTCCTGGTGCTGCGAGACATCGCTGCCTTTAGCTGCTGTAATGGGTTTCTAAAATTAGCTGCACACTCTGCCCTTGGACTCGAGCAGGACATTTCTCAGTTGTTTAATATCAAAAGTC